>JAOVYW010000002.1:5033003-5035705 GCA_025775045.1 Hiodon tergisus | reverse complement strand
TCTCTCTCTCTCTCTCTCTCTCTCTCTCGCTCTCTCTCTCTCTCTCCACAGTAATGGCCGTTGTTTTTCTTTTTTTTTTGGGTTCCGTTACTCCCACACTCGAGAGGGAAGTCTTCGCAAACGGCTCCACCTCACGCAGCGTTTTAAAAAATGTTTTTGTTAATTGGCATGAAGTCAAAACAAAACAAGGGCCTTACTCATTTGTTCTCTTTCAGTACCATGAGTGACATAAGAGAGCAAGCTATGAATAACTCCATATAAATAAACTGTTTTCTGCGTGTGTAAAAAGCCAGCGAGTGATAAATACAGAGGATCCTGAAATGTTTCTCTGCTAAAAGGACAAAGTTTACATAATGTACATAACAGGATATAGCAAGATCCAAAGTGTCTTGCTGTGTTATGTTTTATCCAATTATAACAAGTTCTATTTGTGGTTTTAGTCCGAAGGCTAAAGTTCTCAGTGTCTCGATATCTCATTGTCAAGGAAGTTAAATTGAACTCTCAGAATGTTTAATGTTTAATAGGCTGAAGAGAAAATTTTGTCTGTAATCCAGGTTAAATTAATAAATACTCATAAATATTCATATAATTGTACACATGGTAATTTAAAATCTGTGTTGACAGTTACATTTGTAACTCACATATACACTCAATTTATTAGTTACACCTGTCTGTTCATGACAATTGTTCGCTCCTGGCTGTGGCTTGCTAAATAAAGCAGGCAGACAGGCATCAAGACATTCAGTTACTGTTCCATTGAACTGGAATGGGCAGTGTCTAGAGTTTACCGTTTGTTTAGAGTGACAAACCATAAACGTCCGTTCAGCAACAGTCCTCTGAGAGAAAGCGACTTGTTGATGTGAGAGGTCGAAGGTGAAGGACAAGAGCCGTGCAAGCTAACGGGTAGGCCGCAAAGGGACAGTGCAGCGGTGGTGTGGAGAGCGCCCTCTCAGAACGCACAACTCGCAGGCCCTTGTCACGGATGGGCTACTGCAGCAGACGACCGCACCGGGTTCTACTTCTATCAGCTAGAAACCAGAAGCAACTCCTGCGGGCATGAGATCACCAGCACGGGACGATTGAGGAATAGAAAAAAACACAGTGCAGTCGGACAAATCCCAGTTACTGTTGCGTCATGCCGAGTCAGGATTTGTTGTGAGCAGCATGAGACCCACAGACCCATTAGGCCTGGTGCCAATGGCACAGCCTGGCGGCAATGGTGTGATGGTGTGGGGAATTTTTTCCAGGCACATGAACGCCACAGCCCATCTGAACATCGTGGCTGACCAGGTGCTTCCCTTCATGACTACAGTCACAAGGACACTTCCAGCAGAATTATGTTATAATAATTATTATGTCACAAAGCACACGTCGCCTCAGCATAGTTCCAGGAACATGGCAGTGAGTTCAGTTTACTGGAGAGGCCTGCGCAGACCCCAGACCCCAGACCCCAGTGGAGCATCTTTGGGACGAGTACCGCTGTCCGATCTGCAGCTACTGTGGCTGCCGCATCAGGATGGACCAACATCCCCGTGGGACGTGTGTGTGCATGTGAGCCCACACTTCAGTCAAAAGTAACGCAGGGTGGCCATCCTAGCAGACCTTATCAGGGCATGATGAGACAGTTTTTCAATTGGATACCGTTCCTATGTATACAAACGAACATATACCTATAGAGAAGTTAGGGGCCTGAATGTATTGTGCCAGAAATATAGCATGACTCTTTTATCCCCTCAGTTAATTCAATAGGCATATACTGGGCCTATTACTGCTATTGGAGGATAGCAAAAATGGTAATTTACAATTATGTTTGTAAAATAAGACTATCACCAGTTTCATAATGGACCATGGTTTGAACCACATTTGTGTCTCCCACATCTAAGAGCTCTTATCTATTTTAATCCATTTTAGTCCAACACTTATTCAAAATCCATACATTTTACACCAAGATCAACTGCAGACCAGAAATTGGCTCAGCAGTGGTGCATGTACGGCGTTGTGCTGTCAGTGACATTTCAGATAGCGTCAAAGACCAGTTCATTTAAACACCGACACCACCGACATCAATTCACACACACACAGGAAGTATACATCAAAACATTTCTCACCATTTCTTTGCACCATTGTTTTCTCTGTTCCTTTCATGGGAGGGAAAGTCCAGATCAGAGAAGCGTATCCTTTCAGTTTAGTGCCCTTTTCTTCTCCTTTTTCTGAAAAAGTTGCAACTTCCTCATCACTCGGTATCTCATTTTCCACGACTGTACGTTTTTTTTCTTGTTGTTTTTTTTTTCTTTTTCCGAGCAACACGTCACTAGGACTGTGGTTTTTTCACACCACACAACACAGGAAGTGTCACAGCAAAACAGGCTTTGTCACAGTTTCCACAATCTTCAAAAGCCATACAGGGCTAAATTTATCCATCCAAAACACCACTAATAGAATGACTGGGGCCCAAAATAAACATAAAAAAAAAAAAAATTCTGTAGCCAAGTGTGAACTATGTTTACTTACTTTGATCGTGTATTTATTTAACTGCTGATACACAAGAGTCTTTTTAAATGTATTTAAGCACAACTATACTTTTTTTTTTGGCTACACCATTACACTGGTACATTTTGAGTATATCGTGATTAGCCTATTATTAGCGACAGGAGTGCTGTTTGTAAAATTTTGTTCACCGAGAGACTAGAAACTAAGGAGGG
>JAOVYW010000002.1:5015503-5028003 GCA_025775045.1 Hiodon tergisus | reverse complement strand
CTATAAAGGATTGCTTTACATAAAAAGCACCGGGACAATGCCTACTATATTGAGTCTTTATACCCGAGTCGGTGAGAACACCGAGGACGGTGTGTTCGTGAAAGGTGATGTTTGTGAGAGAAACTGGACTTGGTGTTGGGCATGAAGACGAGATGTGTACAGCACGGGTGGGCGGGGCATGAGTTGAGTGCGGCTTCTCTCCGGTGTACGATGGTCTGTTGTGCTGCGAGGCAAGGGCGTGGAGTCACGGAGCAGCAGCATGTTTACCTGCTCGCACACAAGACCCGCCGTGTGCCAAGGAAACATGATAGCACATGCACGCTACCCTTCCCAGTATTTACCAAGAAATGTGGCATCGAAGGGCTGCGTCATAATTTCCAAATCATGTGCTGCCCGCCGACAGTTATATGCACAGGGATTCACACACACACACACACACACACACACACACACACACAAGCCTACCAGGGAGTGTTCAGAAGGGGGTTACTCTCATCTTAATGCTTGTGTTCTTTATAGCCAGATATGTATTCACCGATTGTAACAGGTCTGTACTCTCTGGATATCTATCAGTGCTTTTGAGCATTAGCTTAGCAAAAGTTACCCTCACCTCCCTGAGTTTTTTGAGGGCTGTGTGATTTGCTTTAAAGCCGCAAAGATCTTTTTTTTTTCACCCTCCGAGTTTTAGTTGTTATAAAAACACAAATAAGATTAATCTGATTTAAACCTCATGAATAAAACATGTTGTCGAGGGGCTAAAGCTGTCTCACCATACTGTCCTTTGCTATACTTGTAATTAGGATTCAAACCAGATCAGCAATAAGAGATGCAGACTTTCTTGTAAGCAGATAAGTGTCTTACATGGGGATTTGTTTATTTGAGTGTCTGGTCTTAAACAAGAACACATGGTTGGGTTTTAGCATGTGCCTGACTCTCTGCTACAGCAAAGGAAAGAAAAGGCTACTTCCTCTTTCCAGCTGTCAGCACACTAGTCTGTCTCAGCGCCGTGATATCATGGAGCACAGGAAACAGCATCACTTCCTGTTTTGTGAACTCTGGTAATTGAAGCAAAGCCGCAGGACTAGAATAGCTGCAGCAGAACGCTGAAAAAGGCTTAAATAAGGGGGTGAAGGGTAATTTCCCCCCTCCCTCGGCTTCACAGTTATGTTTGTTTCTTGTCATGCTGTACAGTAGTATATGTTTATTTTCAGCCCCTATTTTGAGTGTGGCCTCAAGCTCATTTGAAAACTTTCCCTGTATTGAAATTCAGCTGGTCCGCCCAAGCGCTCCAGACAACGACTTAAAACCACAAGTCATTACAATATGGGAGTTTTTGCATAGTAAAAACACAGTGGCTGTGGTAAAGGCCTCGGTGTCAACACTCTCAAAGGCTGCAGTCACTGCTTGAATTTGGCTTATCTGCCCACAGGCACCACATGCAGCAGTGGACACCTGAAAGGCTGTCGGATGGAAAAGTGGGCAGTGAGCCCTGGTACATACATTTTTGTTTTTTGTCAGCGGTCATCAATAGACACCCTTTCCTGGAATGAAGCACTATCAGCAGAGTGAAACAGGATTCAGTGATCACAAAACTGTAATCTTTAAAACAAACAAGATCCACTGGCAAAACAGAATAGGAAAAATTACACACACTGGTGGAACACATGCATCCCTGTCAACAAATGGTGTTTCATCTAAATAAAGAAACATATGACAAACGTAAGACAAAAGAATTTGGTACCTTGGAGACCAGAAGGGTTCTCTTGCCATGGCAACTGTGTGCCGGGATTGTGTAGCAATGTGTCTTTGAACTGCAAATCTGCTTTTTTTTCTGTTGAGCACCTCCTAACTGTATGTCTGTAACGAGAGCAACCTACTTACAGCCCATACCTGACCACAATGTAACATTTCTCTGTTTACAAGTTGTTGTTTTCATGTGCGATTCCTGAAAATGGGTAGATTGTTCGCAGTTGTTCACGATTGTATGTAAGTGCTGTAAGAACTTTTCCATTGCCCTAATCACAGTTACCAAAACTCTCAGTCAAACTGCCATCCTCCCGGGATGTAAAAACAGAATAAGTGATGTTCCCCACCCACATGCTTCTTGTTAGAATGGTGCACGGGTGTGTGAGCAAACGTACAAGTGAGAGCCTGTGCACGAGTGTGGGTACATCTTTGTGTTCTCCTCTCCGGTTTCAATGGCAGTGTAAACACAACGTGTGGACACATGGGTCGACTGTTTGCAATTTCTTCCTTTTAAAACCCTGCTTGTGGTGTATTAATTTCCTGCTGCTATCAGAGGCTTATTATGCGCCGTAAGAAATTACGTGTGACGACGAGGGGGTCATGTGATGCGGTCATGTGACATAGGAATGGAACTCTGTAGGACTGAAGGATTGGTAAATTTGAGATGTGGTAAATTTTAAGTTCTTAACATTTAATAAAGCCTAATGTACTTTAAAATGTTTTTGACACAACTCTAATTGTGACTATGAAGGGTTTAGTGGTCAGGTGGACTATAGGGCGCCTACCAACTAACGAGATTTTTAAAATCCACAGCCCCCAAGATTTTTTGGCTAATATCGACACATGGGTCACGTTTTCCCCCGATTAAGTGGAGTCCTTTATGCATTAATCCAGCACAACCCACATGGCCAACAGAACTATCAGGACTTCTGTTTACCTGGGCCCTGCCCTCTGCTTGTGCCTGCCTGCCAAGGGGTGTGTGAGAGGGAGTGGAGCGGAGCAAGGAGAAGAGCCGCATTGTTGGGGAGAATGTGGGGAGTAGGGGGATAGCGTTGGGTTCTGTTTCCGCTAGACGATTTGTCTGTTCGGCTGTCTGTACGCCCCACCTGTCTGACTGTCAATCTTATCTGCCCACTCTGTGTACATGGTCCTGCTTGTGTGTGGCGATAAGGGGGGTATTTAAAACAACTGTACAAAACAGAACAAAAGAAGATAGATGGGCTTCTTACCGCCAACGTTTTGAGGTGCCCACAGTAATGACTTGACAGCTGGCCAGATGAGGCTTTACGCAACAAGTGTGCCTGAGACAGCCAGCCCCCAGATACTGTAACGATTACTTTCCCGGATATCCGCCATCAAGTGTAACCACGTGTATGTCTGCTTAAGTCTGTTCTACTCTCCATTTTGGATCATCTGTCTGCTGTTCTGCCAAGCGTCCCATTTGATTAAGCTGGGGAGATGCTCAGTACTGACTCATTTAAAAAAACACATTTGAAAATTCTCTTTAAAGCCATAACT
Organism: Hiodon tergisus; assembly: GCA_025775045.1. Classification (NCBI taxonomy): domain Eukaryota; kingdom Metazoa; phylum Chordata; class Actinopteri; order Hiodontiformes; family Hiodontidae; genus Hiodon; species Hiodon tergisus. The sequence continues at coordinate 5,024,739 of JAOVYW010000002.1, read as the reverse complement.
AGACATAACAGCAGCCCAACAATCTTGTCACAGATTCAAAGTATTTTGAACTTTTGTAACGATAAGTACAACAGTGTTCTGCTAATCAATTTGAAGACCCGTTCAATGACAGTTTTGAGCTAGGAGCAGACTTCCGTTACGGATCTGGTGTCTCCATTTTATTTTTTTTCATTTAGTTATTTGAGACAACTAAAGGCAGAACCATCACAGTTGTTGTTAAAATCATAGCATTTCTTAAAGATCATCATAAACCACGAACATGTGGTTTCTCCCATTGACCTCATGTCTTTCTACACTATTCAGCATTCTAGGTCACACTGTACAAAATTAATGTTTTTTCCGATGGATATATTTTCATTAAATGCGACAGCAGCTGCTGAGGTGGATATTGGAATTTTTTTTCTGCAGCGCCTTGCCTGACCTGTCATTACGTTTGACATGGTTAGTGATGATGTGTATGATTATTGTATGATTGGAAAGCCTTGCTGTGTTCAGGCCGTTGGCCTCTCTCCCTGTTGCCCGGCAGGACGTCCAAAGTCACACGACTTTCTTGTGGTCCTAGTATGTGCTCCTTCACCTAATACCCCGTTGCCCCCCTCCTGTTACATATACGTATGCACCCCCATGCATCTATCTCAGTGAAAGTAACCTCACTCATATTGACATGCCTTAACTAAACTTCACTAAATTAAACTAAACAAACCAAAACTAAACTAAAGAACTTCCTCATCTGGACCAATGCAGAGTCTTTCCAGACGGGGACCAGTCAGAAAGCGATATGCCTTAGGTGTTGACACCTTTGCAGTTACAGAGCTCTGAAATAATCAATGAACCCTCAGATACACGCATAGTCACATGGGGCCCCCTTCTCCAATCGGCAGGCAAGATCCACTGTGTCGGCAGAACACAGGTTTGATTATGACAGAAGGGCCCTGTCAACGCATGCAACCTCAAACTGGCGGAAAGATGCGTTGCTCTACCTCACCGTCTATTCGCAAATCGTTTTGGAAAATTAAATAAATAAAACGAATAATTTTAAAGAAGATAACTTTTTTTTAAAGAGTTTTGAAAAAGATTTAAAAGGAGATCGTCGCAGCTCAGGGTCGTCTCAACGTGCAAAGGAAAACAAAAACACAAAGGAGACGTGTCACCATGCCCAGGTCCCGCGCCCACAAAGGGAGCCGTGGATGTGGTGAGGTTCTCTCTGTAGCGGCTGACGGGCCTTACGTTCTGACACAAACCGTGGAGCATCAGACAGGGCCCTTTGTGCGCAGACGGCGCATCTGAAAGCCGCCAAGGCTGGATGCCGTCACTGCAGCGGCCTTGAAGTTTGAATGTGACAAAGAAGGTGGGAGCGCGAGCTCTCACGTACACACATGTAGCCGCCGCCGCCGCCACCGCCGCCTCTGACGCTGCATTGGAAAAGAGCTTGATCCCCCACCACCCCCCCGCCCCTCCATCCCCACTCAGGCCAAATAAATACAAGACATCTGAGGGTAATGAAGCACTCAGAGCACGGGAGCAGAATGAAAAGGACCGCGATTGTGGCTGGGCCCCAGGATAGCTGCCAGTCCGCATAGGTGAGCAACGCAAGGTGTCTCTCGAAAGGGCAGGAGCAGGGTTTTGGGCCAGAGGGGGGGGGCTGGGAGGGTTTGTGTATATTGACCATCCACCCTCATATTATTTTCCTTTCTCCCTCTGAAACTTCCCTTCTTTATCTGTTTTGGAAAAGTCTCTGGAAGAGAGAGAGAGGGAGGGATCAAAGACGAGACCAGGCGAAAGACAGCCTGAAAAGACACACAGGTGGGTGAGTGGCAAGGAACATTTCAACAGAGAAATTAACAAAAATAAAAGCCCACGTAATTTAGTCTGGCCAGAAAAAAATAGGTTGGGAGGTTGGGGGGTGGGGGGGGTGGGGGGTGGAAGAAAAACAAGTGGTCTGGCAGTCTCTGTCTCCCCACACACCCAGACACACCCAGAAATGTTTGCTGCAATAACAAACCAGCAGCAGGGTCTAGCCTGGGTGTACTAGGTCTCCGTCATGCATTAGTTAAAGCACACGAAGACATTGTGTAATACGGACCCTGTCTTAGTCTGGGGGTCCAACAGAGGTTTTGTCTCAGTTCAGTCATGTACGACTCTCAGACGGTTTTCCATTAGTCATTAAAGTGGCCGTGCACCATTACTTTTCAAATTCACTCTGACTCTCAGACTCTTTTTTTGTTGGTTATGGAACTCAGAACTGTATTATTGTCTGGTGAATGCTGGTTGGTGGTTTGACCTCCCAAAATCTGCTGTGAGACAAAAAATAAAAAATGTAATACAGAAAATTATACAACCTGTCTTAATATAGGTCTTTACACGATATATTATAATGAATATATAATTTGATCTTGCGATCGGCTTGTTATTAGGGATTTTTCTAATACCAGTTACCTTGGAACAATAGTGGTGTATCAATACCAAACATTACAAGAACATTGTGACAGCAAGTTGCCAGGTGATCAGAAAAATCTACCTTTCAACCCCATTACAGCAGCTGTTAACAAGCATTCACATTGAAAATAGACATAGAGAACAAAAAAATATGACATTAGAAGAAAACATTTTCCAACATCCTGACCAAGCAAGCTATTCGAGACGCCCCAGAAGTTGTCTTCTTTCACAGATATGACTCATTCAAACCATACAGGAAAAGGAAGGTCTTAGGTCAGAGGTCACTTCTTTCATTACACACATCAAACAAATACAAAGAGACCCAGAGCAACTCTGTGTAGCAGGTTTATGGGAGATGTGTTTTCAGCTGCACGTCTTCCTATCTCCCATGATCGTGAAGACACTGAGGAACCAGCTGCGTTTAACCTCCAGACACATCTCCAGTTCATATTTTACATCGCCCATATCAAAATGGTTCCCCGACTGTGTCGGAGGTCTGGGAGATTACGTTCCATTTTCAGTTGCTTAGCAGAGTCTGTTGGCAAGAGTAATTCACACAGCTTACACTATTCACAGACATAAAAACAATCCGTAGATATGTCTGGTACAAAGTCACATGATAGATTTGCCACGGAATGTGGGATAGATCGATCTTGATCTCCTTTCTAATAATGTTGTCTAATTTTCCCTGTGCAGTCACCACAAAGCAGCTGATGAAGTTGATTGCGGAGTTCGAGAGAAGACCAAAATCAAGCTTCTGACGATATCGAAACGACCTCGATTTCTGGAAGAGGACTTTACAAGACTGAGATTGTATCTCCCTATCAGCGGTAAGCTTAGCCTGATTTGCAGAGAGCAGGGTAAACAAGCGTCTCTTCTGCTTCTCTGCAGTGGTACAGGACAGCGTGTTCACTATTGAGGAGTGACGTGCCTGTGATACCCTGTCTGGAGTGAGAACAATTTGCGATCTGCAGTGATCGTCATGACCTTGCTGGCCTTCACCGGGAACAAAACAAAAGGGAAAAGTAAACGGAAAGAAATAACCAATCATCTGTTTTTCCTTTACGATGTTACCACTTATTTGACAAAAGAAATCTGACTTAATCTTATATCAATACTTTGTGTTCATGCTCATCCATAGCCATCCAGATCTCCTCCGCTGCACATGTACAAGTTGGAAAGCCTGGGACATAAAAGGAGAGCTATGTTGGCGTACAGGTCTCAAACGAATGTTTACCGTTGTCGCTTTTGCCCAGTTCTGTATAGCATCTTTCCATTCATAGACTCCCATACAAAGCAAGCAAATCACATTGATTGGTGTGGCTTCCTCTGGGACTTCTCTGCGGTTATTAGATTCAGTGGAGCCGTGTTTATTGACTTTGGAGTGATTGAGTGCGGTGGGCTGCTGTACGGTATGCGCATCTGCCAGGACTAGTTGGACCAAGTATACAGCACCACGGCACAACCAAAACCTTGGGTGCTGCACCTTCGCCGTATCGACTTCATGCTATATTATATATTGGGTTATATTGGTCGCCTGCGGTTGACACTCGATTCGCTACCAAGAAGACGTTGGACTGGTGGCCTGCTCGATGCATGAATTGTCAGAACCCGTTTGTGAGGTCCTCAAAAAAAAAAAAAGTCAAAAATCCTAGTTTCTGTCGCTTAATGTGAAATCATTGCTGATTGCACGATGCCAATAAAAATATGCAAGGGACTACCATTTCTGATCATGCGGGATTATGGAGTTTATCCTAGCAGAAGTTAATTTCTCCTCCACCCCTTTTCTTTGTCTCTGCCACCCCCCCACCACTAACTCATACCATGTAATGTAACGGAGCACAATTGTAGGCACTATGGACATCCATTTTCTTTCCCTCAAATCCATCTACCGCTGCACGCGGATGCTCACCTGTATGCTAATGGGAAAAATAACAATAGTGCCCAGAGAATGGGTAGACATTGTGGGAGAGAGCTGCTGCCGTGGTGATTAATTCCAGCAGAGCTCGGTGGTTGCGCCAGTGTGTGGGGGAGTCAGGATCGTTCCTCTCAAAAGCACGAGGCTGGGGGTTTAATTAAATATTAACTGCTGAGCGAGGACGGACGGAGGCGTGGTGTGTAGGTGAGGGGAGAGCCTGCTGCACGGAGAAGCCCTGCCAGACGAGGACACCACTGTTCTCCGCTGCGTGGGCCGTGGTGCTGATGACATGCGGCCATGCCGGGCCTCCCTCCCCACCAGCTGACTGGGTGACTCCACTGCCTCCGCAGCGAGGAGCGTGCAGCACCACAGCTCCGCGTCTTTGGTTACTAGACTTTTCTAGCCTTTGCTTTTTGCTTTTCATTATGGTTTTATCTTCCCTGAGTGATGAGATGTTCTCTCTGTGCAAGCCTGGCTGTGTTTTTTTTAATGACCCGTCTGTTTTAAAAGCATAACAGGGCTTCCCTGTGTCTGGGAACACCACTGGATCTTTTTGACTAGAGGAGCAGACGTTAGGCTCAAAAGCATATTCAAACACATTGCCCCATATGCATTCTGTGAAAGGAAAACAAGACATGTATTTACAAATGATCTTTCAATACAGACAGTAACCAGTCCCATCTGTTGTTTTGCTCGGGTTTTGTGTTTTTATTTTTACGTATCAATCAATTTCATAACACCCATTGTAACTTCAACAGGTCTCTCCCTCTTTTATGTTTTTCTCCATTCACTCCACATGTTCGGGCTTTCTCTGGCAGGCTGTTTCAGTTCTAGACCATCAATTATGTATTACTTGCGTTTTATGCCACTAATGGGCAAAAGATGGGAGATGCCTAGAAGAGAATCTTAACCACCAGTCCAGGGCGGATACTGTCAAATGGATCAACAACAGCCTGTGAGCTGGCATTAACAGAATAACGTGTGTGGGAGAGACTTCTTGCCTAGCCGCGTTGCTTCATCGGTAAATAAACAACGTCAAATACACACCAAAATTAATAACACCCACTGGCTATGCCTTTGCATTATCGTAGTCTAATGATACTCGCAGGGGGTTAATGTTATGTGTGGCTAGACGTAAACTTCGCCGATCTTCAGTTGCAGCTCCACTGACACACATTTACTTCTGGGAACTGGACGCGCTGATTCACCTTCGGTCTGGATAGACATACACAGATGGCAATTTGTGAGCATGCTCAGTGAGATATCACTGCGTCGGAGGAATGTACCTGGCAGTAATCCAGGGAAGTGAGCGAGCAAGAAGCGTAGGCTTTCATTAGGGAGGTACGGAAGATCGATCGACGTTCGTTCAAGCGCCTTCAACAAGATATTGACAGCTCGTTATCTTATGTGTCCATACGTAACAAAGTAACGGTTTAATAATTACGTTACAGACTCTGATTGAGTCAGCAACGGCGGCAACAAGTCAATTTGTGGTGAGCGAAGCGGCGAAGAATCCTTGCTCCCTAGTGTTGCAAGCGGGAAGCCACTGTAGCTCCTATACCCCCGCCCCTAGACAGCATATTGCAGCAATTTTTAAAAGTAGGGCCTAATAGCATTAGAGATGCCGATCTAGAACCCTCGTGTATTGAACCAGAATCCCCTTTATTTTAATGTACAGCCTTACATCTATTCTGTGACTACAGAGAATACTACCGATTATGATAATTGTCAAACCAGCGTCGTTTCGTTGTAGTGTCCAGATGCTATTAAGAAATAACATGTTCGATTGTGTTTTATTAATGCAAAAGTATATTTTATTAAAAGGGAATAACTGTTTTTTTTTTATATTGACACTCAGTATAATGGGTAGTCTGTTAACTATACAAGCACCGAACAAGGGGAACAATTCTTATCTGTGGGGGAGTTCAAAGTCTGATTCAAGTTATCGCTACCATCGAAAGGCTATAAACTACATTTTATCTCGCAGTCTGTTCACGGCAGACTTGCACCTTCCTCTTTCCAGAATCCTGCACCTTAAGAAATACAAGAGCTATTTTTGAGTTGCATATCCTACTATAATTTAAAATAAAATAATGTTATTTGAGGATAATTTGTACTTGAATATATAAGTGTATCCGCAAGTTTCCCTCTCTATGGTCCCTCGACGACCAGGGTCCATTTCTCGTCCATTAGATTCTCAGAGTGAGGTTTTAAAAGATCGTTTTGCTTATATCGACCTAATCAAAGCTACCGAGTTGTAAAACGGTTCTTCATATATCTGAGACTATATATTTACAGAGCCCGTGTTTTGCATTGATGAACACCTTATATGTGCCGATTCTTTTTAAAGGTAACAAATGAATAACATTTGAACAACAATTCGCTACACTATTCTAGCTAACGATAAGGTGTTGCGTGGGATACAAAATAATATTCTTAATTGTTGGGTGAAAATATCGTAATTTCACGTTTAAGCTTAAAAATGTTTAAGCTTTTCAACAGGCTACAATACCCCGACAGTCAGTCGAGCTGGTGCACAGCTGTAAACAAATACAGCTGCAGATGCTCACGCGTACCCCAAGTAAGACCAGAACTACGGGATTAAATAACTTTTTAAATTATTCGTTTGACTTGCCGTGGGGCAAATAAGGAGGTACACTAGGGACGCAAGGGAAATTTTCACTGGCAAAGCAAGATTCGCTTTATTCAACTTTCACTTGGGGGAAAACCTCACTCTTGCGCCTCATCGCCCCTCTCGCTACACGATATACCAATGATAAAGAGAACGGTTTGCATACCTAAATATTAGTGAAGCCGATGGCATCTGGCTCGCGATGCCAAAGGGAAAAAAACTACACTTAAACAAAACACAAATATTGACTGTTTTCCGCTTCTATCGTGTTGCAAAACAAACCCGAAGTGGCGGTTACTCACTTCGTCCAAAGGGGAATCTGCGGTGATGTAGTCCCTGATGCAAAACGAATTACTTCATGTATGATCCGGGGTATCATTAATTATTAGGGTTAGGTTATTATTGCTATTTCTGACTGTTTTTCTTAATGCACACATCTTATATTATATGTGTGGCCCGTATATTTTATACATTGTATTTTGTTAAATGTATTTATAAATGCATATTGCGGAGAACTGTGCACTGGCGCACTCTTTGATACTGATCTTCATACTGTAAAGTTGAAATAAAAAATATATTTTTTAAATTAAATGTGATGCATTATGAATGCAATGCTTCTAAAACCCTTAAAAAAGTTAATAGTGCGTTTGTAGAATAAAACGATATATATTGGTCCCTGCCGGTGCTGGTGTAAGTATAAAATAGTGCTGACATTAGTTATTGCGCCGAGCGCTGGACTTCAATCGAGCCCCAGTCTTTCAGTGCCAAGCTACGATCAGCGCTACCTCAGGAAACTCCAAATAAGGGCAAGGAAGTGGAAACCCACCGGAATCAGTCCTTATGTAGACACAACCTTATATGGCGTGGCGGAGCCGAATCTTCCGGCAAGCGCTGTGTTCCAGCTTAGACGGGAAATCCGCGCCGAACTAGGGCTATTAGCGAGAAAGCAAACGCTTTATCTCGTTTTTTATGGAGGGATTCTCAGCTCAAGATGGATTGATTCGGGTCGGGGAGGCAAGGACTGGGGTATTCCTTTCGGTTTATTGCACAGGCTTAATTCACTGTCTCTCAGCTTTGCTTTTTCCCCCAGGCAAACGTCATGTGTCCTCCACTGCAGTGCCTAAATATGGGCTTCCTCCATTCCATATATGGACATCTACGTCACGAGCAAGAGTATATATATAAAGGAGTGGGGATTCTCTAAATACAGAAAGAGCCCTGAGAGCCTAACAGATTCACTGCCAGTAGAGAACGAAGCAGATAGACAGACACACAGAGCGCTATCGCTCTCTCTCTCTCTCTCTCTCTCTGAGAAACACGTTTTGGAACACAAAAATAGAGCAGGTGAATTAAAAACAACATTTCTGAAAAGGGGGAAATTGGGTGGAGACATTCTTAAACTTACATTGAGAGTAAACAATTTACAGCAAATATCCTTTTTTATGGAATGAACAGAAAGGACACATTTGCTTACTGTACTCAATAAAAAAAAAAAAAAAAAACGGTGGATTTTTTTTCTCTTGAAGAGGAAAAAATAAACGATCATACCCAGAAGACAAACCTGGAGATCTTCCAGAGTGTGTTGTTGGTGAGCACTAACAGCAGCAGCAGCAGCAGCAGCAGCAGCATCTTCACAACGCTCCCTTGAAGTGTGCTGGAGGTTTCCTCACCTGTGAGCTCCTGCCCAATCCAGACCTCCACAGCTCCGCCAAAAGCCGTCGAGGATACCCAGCCTGAGTAATGGCTGCAGCCAAGACTGAGATGCTTCTGCCTGCCCTGCAGATCTCGGACCCCCTGAGCTTCCCTCACTCTCCCATGGATAACTACCCAAAGCTGGAGGAGATGATGCTCCTCAACTCGGCAGGGACCCCCTTCCTCAATGCCTCTGCACCTGAAGGTGCAGGGTTCGGGACCGGTGAACCAGGAGAACAGTACGATCACTTAACTGGAGGTAAGAGCTGGTTTGTTACTACATCACAGGCTTACAAATTGTTTGAAAAAAACAAAACTGAATATTAGACCATAGATCTCCAAATGCATGACATAACACTTGCAGGAATATTGTGCAAAACAGGTTTTTCCAATTAAACTTGTTGAAATGACTAAAATAAAATAAATTGATTCAACATTCATTCCAATAATGTTGCAAAGATTCAATAAAGAAGAAGTTACTTAATGCAGATATCCTACTAATATGTACAGTTATGTGAACCACTACTTAAAATATGTAAGAGTTTAACATTGCTTAGT
>JAOVYW010000002.1:4997650-5015403 GCA_025775045.1 Hiodon tergisus | reverse complement strand
TAATGCAGATATCCTACTAATATGTACAGTTATGTGAACCACTACTTAAAATATGTAAGAGTTTAACATTGCTTAGTCTTCTGCACATTAAAATTGCATTGCTAAAAAGCAGCTAAATTGCAGGATCAGTAATAAAATACCTTCACTGATGGAACTGGATTAGAAAATAGAGATGGGGAAAAGGCTTGCTTGCAATTGGCCTGAACTGTGATTGCACTTTGCTGCGGGTTCCCCGATTGAGCGATAGTGTCGGCAGGGGGCCGAATGTAGTGAGGGATTCTCCTGCTTTGCGTCAGCACTGGGCTGCCCCATGTGCAATGTGGGACGACCCACTCTATGCACCAGAGACCAGTCTTCCTAATAAGCAGGACTGACTTGTTGGGACTGACCTCTCTGTTGTTTTTGTTTGCAGATACGTTACCTGAGATTTCTCTCAACTGCGAGAAGTCCCTGGCTGAACAGAGTTACCCTACCCAGCGGCTGCCCCCCATATCCTACACTGGGCGCTTCACCCTTGAACCTGCGCCCAACTGCAGCAACAGCCTGTGGGCAGAGCCTCTCTTCAGCCTGGTCAGCGGTCTGGTGGGAATGAACCCCCCCACCACCTCTGCCCCATCCTCCTCTGTGTCTCCGACCAGCTCCTCTTCCTCTACCTCCTCCCAGAGTTCCAGTTTGAGCTGCTCCGTCCACCACAGTGAGCCGAACCCAATATACTCTGCCGCGCCTACCTACTCCAGTGCCAGCCCAGAAATATTCCCAGAGCAGAGTCAGTCCTTCCCCAGCCCGGTAGTAAGCAGCTCCCTCCAGTACCCGCCCCCTGCCTATCCAAACAGCAAGACCTGCTCTTCCAGCTTCCCTGTGCCAATGATCCCTGACTACCTATTCTCCCAACAGCAGAGCGAGATTAGCCTGGTGCCCCCTGACCAAAAACCCTTCCAGACACAGGCTGGGCAGCAGCCCTCCCTCACGCCTCTGTCCACCATCAAGGCATTCGCTACAGGAACTCTGAGTGACCCGAAGAACGTCTACCAATCACAGCTGATCAAGCCGAGCCGTATGCGCAAGTACCCAAACCGCCCCAGCAAGACCCCTCCCCACGAGCGGCCCTACGCCTGTCCCATGGAGACCTGCGATCGCCGCTTCTCCCGCTCGGATGAACTGACGCGCCACATCCGCATCCATACCGGCCAGAAGCCCTTCCAGTGCCGCATCTGCATGCGCAACTTCAGCCGCAGCGACCACCTGACCACCCACATCCGCACGCACACCGGCGAGAAGCCCTTTGCCTGCGAGATCTGCGGCCGCAAGTTTGCCCGCAGCGACGAGCGCAAGAGGCACACCAAGATCCACCTGCGGCAGAAGGACAAGAAGGCAGAGAAGGCAGTGGTGGCGGTGGCGCCCATCTCCGTCCCATCCCCTGTGTCCAGTTACCCCTCGCCCATAACATCCTACCCCTCGCCTGTGTCCTCTTACCCTTCCCCGGTGCCCTCCTGCTACTCTTCGCCGGTGCACACCTCGTACCCGTCTCCTTCGACCGCCACCACGTACCCCTCGGTCTCCAGTGCATTTCAGACACAGGTAGCCTCCTCTTTCCCCTCTTCGGTTGCCACAAACATTTACAGCTCTCCCGTAGCCACACCCCTGTCAGACATGCAGTCCACTCTGTCGCCAAGGACAATCGAGATCTGCTAAGAGATTTGGTTCTTTTCATCACCATATTCTTCAATGTTTCATTCCTCTGAACAAAATGGACGTGTTGTCCTCCTCTGATAAGCACTTTTCCCCCCCTCCTCTGCACTCCCTCCTCAATGCTCAGTCATCAATCCTAAGGTACCTGAAAAGGGGGAAAAAAACATGTCAAGGACTCTGCAAAGACGATGGAAGACAAAAAGATTTTTTTCCTAATAGAAAAATATCACAGCAATTCAGAGACAAATACCTTTTGAAGGCAGAGAGCAGCAACAGGCATTGACAGGGATTCTAAAATGACATTTTTAAAAGACCTTTACTAACAAAAAGGACTTACAGGCAGTGTCTTACCTGCCGATGTAATGGTCAAAAAGCCCAGCTCAGTGAAATTTAAGCAGATCTGGAACAATCTGAGATGGATTGCTGAGAAAGACTTTGATGATATACATAAGCTACAGTATATGTATATTGTATATGTGCCATGTTTGTTTTTTGTTTTTTTCATTCTTTGGTACTATTGATGTGAAAACTTATTTGCATATTACATTGTATTATTTGAAGTTAGCAGGCCCATTTTTAAATCGATTTTTTCTCTTTTGCGTAGTGAAAATGCTGTGACGAGTTTTGAATTTGTTTCAGAAAAGCACTTAAGTATTCAAGCATGTGTAAGAGTGATGTTAGTTTTGATTATTTTGTAAATATCACCCAGTAATACTTTTCTCCCTAACACGTGGCTAAAAGGTCTGTTAAAAAAAAATTACAAAATGACAAAAAAAGTTTTCAAACGTTTTGGTGCCTTTTGTGAAGCCTTGCTGACGTTTTTGACACAACTATGTGTGTGAATGGATGCGTTGCATCTAGCCTTAAGGTGTAAGGGATATTTTTTTACAGAATGTAAGAGGGATTTAAAAGGGATGGCGAGGAAAGACTTGAGGGCATAGCTTCATTTCTTTCGAATGTAAGCAAAAAAAGAGAAAAAAGAAGAGAATCTCTAAAGTATATTTTTGTAACTGAAATGTAAATATCTACATATTCAGCAGTCGAAATGTTTTAGTTACCTACTGAGTAGGCATGGGAATTTTTTGTATGTTATTTACATGCAGTTCATTATTTTGTGGTTTCTTTTATTTTGTAATTGTGTTTGTTATACCAAGTGACTGTTTCTGGCTTCTAAAAACATTGAATGCGCTTAACTGCCAATGGGATATTTGGTGTACAAGATATCCTTCCAGAAAAGAAATATAAATAAAATATATAAAAATATATATATAAAAATATTGATCATGTTTTTATTGCTGACTGGGAAGTTACAAACGTGCACATTTGCATACATGTATATACTGTTAATAAATAAGTGGGAATTATCCTCACATATACTATATTAGTTCCGATGTTCCGTCACATTTGTCAGTTAAATCCCATTAAATTGGTATCATTACAAGTTCAATTAAAATGTCTACAATCATCTTCCAATTGATGTCGTTTCACTTTCGCTCTAAGCAGGCGTAACAACATTTCTGAAATAGTAATTTTTTCCTCGTAGATGTTGAGGTACTCATTATCGGAATATATATCGCTATAGACTGCAGATTGCTTGAAATTACTAATGATGTTTTAGAAATATGGGGCAATCTGAGATTTTTACGCTGCTGAGATAAATCCCTTCGATTTTGCTGTTTCTTGTCAGGATGTATACAGATGTGTTTCAAATCTTAATCGAGGTATATAACAAACCTTACCTAAATCAGTCCTCAGAAATGGCAATAACCAATGCCACGAACTGATAACATTCGTCAGTGTACTCTATTTTATTTTAGAGTACACGTAGGCACGTTTTACTTGAAAAATAGCTAAGTACGTAACCTTCGGCATAGATTCTGGTCTTCGCCAGCGTACACGTTTATGAGCACTCCTCCGAATCCTTTTTTTAAAATCAAAGAGTGTACGTCGTATAGCGTTGTTGCACGCTGTTTTTGTAGCTGGTCTTCTTGTCAAGAATTCAAAAAGTCCACAGCGATTTTGCAGAGAAGGGGGGGGGGGGGTTATCCACCTGTTTCTCTGTGGCAACGAGAAGCGGAGAAGCCTGCTGAAGTTACCGCCCCTGGCGAAGAAGAGGTATTCTACCCAGGTAAAACTTTAATGGCACTTTGTGTTAGAAAACGTTACCTTGATTTTGCACTTCCATCGTATTAACGACGGGTCCTATCTAATGCGACACAGTCCATTTTATTATCCGACCGAGAGAGCGCCTCTTACGAATAAAATTAAATGTGTTTCGCCGCGATTAATATCACTCACTGTATGTTGCCATAAGTAAAAACTTCCGATAAATAACCTGCACAGGAACAAATAACTTTATTAACCACCGGTGATTTCCTTCACTAGTAAATTTCACGTAACCTATTCCCAAGGGGTTACCTTTTCCATTTGTGGCCATTTTCTGTCATTAATGTTAGTTAGTCTCGATGTCAGCCAACCGTTTAACTGACTTAATGACAAAACACGGTCCGGTAAAGATTTAGCTTACCCCTATACATTTCTGTGGATAATTCTACACAGGGTGAATTTGAATGTTTTGCGGACTAGGGGTAGGTTTAGGCCTATTGGATCTCGGGGCCGATATAAATATATAAATGTGTTGGAGACGCAGAGATCATATAATGGCTATAATCAAATCATATTCCTGTTTAAAGGACTCTGCCCATCATTCATCTTAAAATCGCAGTGGTGGTAGTGGCAAATATTCAAACGTTCAAACAATATATACAATAATATAGTAAACTTGTTTTCCAATATATTTAATGTGCTTTTCACACACAAGTGACGCAACTACTCTTCAGTAAAAAATAAATAGAAAATAACGTGTCAGGAGAATGTTATCTTTTCTTATTTGTGTTCCTATTGAGATCTACAAATTCAGCTAGTTTATGCTTATTTAGATCGTTATTATTTCCCCCTCTAAACAATTATCCATGCTGCGCTCTATTTGGCGTCGTGAGAATACAGGAACGTTATCTGAAGATGGCGTGCGCGATTACTGTAATTAAGAAGCGCTGGGGCTTTAATTAATCGGGGGAGATTCTTTTTTGTGAAACCTGTCGCGTGTAATAAAACCCTACGCAACGGACTTGCGAGCCTTGAGACTTGCGTGTCACTGGAGGTTACTCCCAACAACATTCAGATTTCTTCTGGATAGAAGAAGCAGAATCCACCTTTAATGCACCTCCTCCATGCCTTTGCTTTTAAACGACGCCCGGGTTGCATATGAATACTAATGTAAAATGGTAATAACCATCTCCTCAAACCATTCTGTGCGAAAGATCAAATAATATCGGGGTTCGCGTTTCTTTTTAACCCCACCCTCTTGCTCTTCTTCTTTGGACCCTCATTATAGACACGCTCGAAAGTGACTTTATTCTCCATTTGTTGCCTTTTCCTACCCTCTTTCTTGCGAGAGGCATGTTGGAAACATGCGGCTTGCGTGTTTACACACACCCACTTCGAGATGCGGAAACCTACTCACCACACACTAAACAAATCAAAAACACGGAACTGCATAGTTTTATGAAGGCATTTTCGTGTTTATAAATTATCAGTTAGTGTTATCAGTGTTCAGCCTGTATTCAATTAAAAACACAGAAATGTTTATATAGAACAATGTTTTAATTTAAACGCAAGAGGGATTTATATCTAAAAAGTTGTGTTTATTAAAATACACTGTTTAGAAAAATAACAGGATTAAATAATTGAACGGTCCCCGTGTCTTTTTTCCAGTGATACACATGGCCTGTTCTCTTTTCTTTTTACTGTGATACATATGGCCTATCTGTGGGGTGGGGGGTCGGGCCATGAGGCAATGAAAAGGTCCAGATGTATGCGGCTCAGGTCTGATGTGAGTGCCAATTTCTTTCCGGCCAATGAAATGGCTGCATTATACCTGCGGAACCACAGATTTCCCAGTGCCCAGCTGTTTCAGCTGCTCTCATTGTGTCCTGTGCTGGAGGACAAATTGGGACTCGTTGGCTGGATGGATGGAAGAGCCAAAGTGGTCGGGCTGGTATTTCTTTACTCGAGCAGTGGTCGGGGCGGGGGGTTTGGGCTTTGGGCTTTGGGCTTTGGGCTTTAGGGGGGGGGTCGGGATTCTGTTAGACAGCAGCAGATTATGCTGATACATGTCAAGTAGGAACTTTTTCAGACTCGAAGCGAAAAGTGTTTTGATTTGGTCTGCAATAAATTACTTTAATTAGTTCATGAAAAGCCCTTGGTGAAATGTGAAGCATGGATTGCAAACGCACATGCCCGGTTCACTTTCAGCAGCCGTACAGGTATGTGAGCTTAATGAAGTGATTAGGTACAGAACTCTGTTTCACTGTGTTTTCTTATTCAGGGTAACCTGCAACATTGGATCTGTGGGTTCATACACAGGTGGTATCGCTGGAGCGGTTCAGTCCTTCGATCTCCGTAAAGGCTTTGCAAAATTAATAATTAACGGACGAGAACCAAATGACAGCCAACACTGAGCGCAAATCGCATGGCGAGAAGCAATGCAGATCATGAATAACATCATAAGTTAAAATGAGAAGTGTGTCAGAACGATGCGATGACAATGAAAAACAGTGTGAGAACGATTGGCTGAAAAGGACGGCTTGCTGCTGAGAATCAGAAAATCCAGGCTGCACTGTGAGGGCCACCAGGGGTTACGAGAGAGCACATGGGAAGCACAGCACAATCAATTAAAAGCAGCTGCCCCCAAAACTATCAAATAAAAAAGTGGAGGTGGGGTGGGGTATAGCACCAGCTCATGTCTGGTCGCTGGAAAAGTGGTCCTTTTTCAAAAGCAGGTCAGTGCGAGAACAAAACGGCGTTAACATGTAAGAAAACGTAGGAGGCGTTCAAATCCAAGTCCAAATCAGTTTGATTAAAGTAGCAAAAGTCAAACACAAGAGCAGCTGACCAAAAATTCAGGACATAGAGGAAATGAAAGTAAAGGAAGTAAATGGCCTCCTGTTCACATATGGAATTCATACATCACATTGGGTCTGGTGAAAAGCTTGGTATCTGAAATTCTGAAGCCCGTCTGGGGAAGTTGGCGGATTACCCCAACCCGCTCCATGTGGTTGGTGTTTGTGTGATCCCAGGAGTAACCTCTGCTTCTGCTAAGTGGGATTACAAAACGTCACTAGAACAAAGGAAGAGGTTACAAGCAAAAGAAACAGGAAGCAAATTATGTCCCATTTTCAGATGGTAAGGACTCTCCATCATTAATTACAATAATCATTAAATTTACTCCCTTCCTTCCCCAAGGTAAATGGGGACAGACAAACGCACTCAGGCACTCAAAATGACTCTTAATTGGTTGGAACAGGTCCAACCGATTCCCATTTTCTCATTCAACATCTGAAGTCCCAAACAACAAGGCAACAAGCTAATTATTATCAAAGGAATGAACTCATGTAATAGAAAGGCCTAAAAGTCATACATTTCTGATGCATTATTTATTGAACAAATCAATTCCACCCGCAACGCAGCACAGCTGTATGGGCAGTCATGGGAAGTATGTGAAATGGCAAAATGCTGTGCACAGACGAAGGGGTTGGGGGGTGATGGGTGGTGACTGCACTGGACATGGTGATTAGTTACTTCTCTGTAATGGATTTCATTCTTTTTGCATGGAATTTATATTTTTGGGATTTCGAGGTGCAATTTCTAATGTCTCGGTACCGATTGTCGTATTTTAGTGATGCTTGCAATGCACAGCCTCTACGGTAAAATGGTAATATTATCGTAACTTTTTAGGTGTATGTATAAATTAGTATAAAACTGTAAATTTGTAATTTTATGTATGTTAGTGATCACGTATGTTGATCGATTACATACAATTGAATATGTCTATATTAATCTATTGTTTTGTTTGTTTTAGCAGTGCTGTGTCTCGTTTGTATATGCAGCGGAATGCGATTTTCGAGAATGCAACCCGTGTGTGCAATCCGATATTTGTGGGGGGAAAAAAGGGTTATTTCTGTTATTACTGTAATGATTTTATACATGTACATGTGCACTACTAAAAACCGTGTTTGTAAGGAGTTACGCATATGTCGAAGCTTTCACAGCCCTTCTCAGAGGGTACACTTCTCCACATCAATGGGCTGTTACCCTCAGTGGGGCCACGTCACGCCCCACTGTGGTGACGCTTCGAGGGCCGCACGCTGTCGGATCTGCACCATCGAATGCGATGCTGTCTCATTCCTTCGGGGTTGTTGTGTGCTGAAAGTCAGCCCTCTTTTTTTTACCCGATACACATAGCTAGCTTTGGTTGCTAATGAACCGCACCGTTCTGGTACCAGGCCCGGCTACGCTCTCTTTTATCTAGATACAAATGCGTTTTTATTTGCTCTTAGCCCTTGGGCCATTTAAGATCCCTTTTTGAAATGTGCTGTTTGATAACCACATCGAAGGGTAAGTCCCTGTGGTGATTAAGCCCCGCTTTAATGTGAGACCCTGCATGCCAAAGTTCCTGTAGCTCTCCAATGGTTTGCAGGGAAGTGGCTGCTGGTCCCTCCTGTCGTCCACTCTCCTCTATCCCGGCACTTCTTTTATGAGTTTCTTTTGTGTTTTTCAGCCGTTGTGAACCTGGAGCCCATAGACGGGTCGGACTGTGGAACGGGTGACCAGCCTGATAGTGCTTCATGTTGGTTTTTGGCCAGAGCTAGGCTGATGCAAGTTTGTCTGGCCTACCTGTCACGTTGCGTCTCCATGTGACCCCAGCCCTAGCTCCCCCCAACCCCTCTCCTCTCCCCGCCTCTCCCTCCATGCCCTCCACTGCTCCTGCCTGATCTCCTGTAGGGCCCATCTTTATTGAGGGACAGTTATGTAAGACTTAATGGAGGAGATGAGCCTCCAAAGCCCCAGTGCCTCTCAGGCCCCACTCGTGATAATATGCCTGTGGTCCTCAAGTAGTTAGGCTAGGCTAGGACCCTATCATCCGCAGCACTGGATAAGGTGCCACTTCGGATGACTGGTCCATGAACCTGTCTAAAGCACTTGTACAGATGGAATTCTTACACGTGGACAATGTAGAATTTGTCTGTGTGCCCAAAGTGGTTCTCAGGCTATCTGGGCTGCTGCTTTTTAAATCTTATTGTGTGTGAGTATGTTAATGGGCTTACCTCGCTTTCTCTCTCTCAGTGTTTGTGAGTGCATTTGAACACATTTTTATTTCACACTGGCATTAGACGATTGACTGGCGGTCAAAAGGTAATTTCCCGCGGTGGTCTGCTTTGCGTTGTTTCCACACAGCTACTCCCACACACTTGCTGATAAACAGACACAAAGCGCTGCGCGTCGCAGTGAAAACAGGTGTGAGTGACCCAAGTTTTTAAAAGAATTTTGGATGAACCTTCCTCGGGATGTGTTACTCACCCAGTGCCTGAGTCACCACATATTTTCAGAACATTTTTGTGGTTAGAAAAAACTAAACAATGATGTTGTTGGAGCCAGTGGATGCAAGAGGGGCTTTCAGGGTAAGAGTATTGAATCATACTCTGATCATTGCCCACACCCTCTAAAATAGTGCAACACAAAAAACAGACCAGTGTTTTTTCTCTTCATGAAAGATCTACCACTGACATTGTGTAAGCCTGTATTCCTGATGTTGCCAGACAGATAGCATAGAAGGCCTAAGCGTTGTACTTTCTACTGCGCACCGCTAAGCACCTCCAAATGGGAACTGATGTACCCAAACCAGGAGTCCCTGTCTCTCATTCAACGCCACTTTCAGACCATCCTCAAACCAGTCATCTGAGTGAGCTCGAGAAGATGTTTTATGCCCACTGGGAACGACGACCGCAGTGTTTTGTTATTAATGCGGCTCATGGACTGTGAAGCACCACATCTCCAGTACGATAACGAGTGTCAAGGCCATTCCCAGGACTACACCTCTGGTTCTTGCTGGGAAAAGGAGGACTGGGAGGCCTGGTGCCCGGTTGCTCACCGTTCCCCCCCACTCCCCTTTGAACAAAGGTGGACTCCATACCTCCTTCGGGAAGGATGGATTCATTGTTAGAGAACGCACTTCCCTTTTCTCCGCGTGTTTCTGGACAGCGTAAACGCAGACTGGCTCGGCGAGTGGGTTCTGATCACAGTTGGATCAGAGCTGATAAATAAAAAGCCCAGCTGTCCCAGCTGCAGACGATGGTTTCATTCTCATTTTTGCTCACCATACAACGCACGTAGCTCGGGAGATAAGGTGAGGAATAAACGGCTGACTATTTTGGTCGCCCGGAACCGAGGGACTCTCTCTGTTTGTTGTATACATAGAAGTCCTCTGTATAAGTTCAGTCAAGTTCCGCACCAGCTTCGACAATGGCTAATGCCATTGAAGTAGGACAATAAGTATCCCCATGAAAGATCTTGTCAAAGGCTGATATTAAGAGCTGCAATATTTAACTTCTGCATTTGTGAGACAGTACTTAAAGAACGCTAAAGTGCTAGGACTGTTCTATTCCATTATCTCTCGGAATCAAGCGAGGATGTTCTGTTCTCCGAATAATGAGCAGGGGAGAGGGTTCTAATAGCCCAGGGGTTTATCCGAAGTGGACCCATCATGGGTTAGGGGAGTCTGCGGAGACCTGTCAAACGTCAGCAATGTGATGTTCCCCTATCTTTTTTTAATTTATTTTTTATCCTGGCAAAGCCGTAAATGATTCAGGGCGTTGGCCACTCGCTTGCTGACGGGGAGCGCACATCTGGGTCGCTTCGCTCCGTGTTAATGTCAGCGGCTGAACGTGTCAGTTCACTCCAGCGTCACCCGGCCTCTCTGCCGTTTGACACCAAAAGTACAGGCTTGAAATAACCGCGCATCCCCCAACTCCTGGCCCGGGGGCGAGAGGGAAGGCATTTAGACTGACTTTACAAAGCGGAGCCTCAGCAGTCTAATGTTTTAAAATTTCATTTTTTCTTTTTTTTCTTTTGGAGGACCTCCGGGGCAGGTCTTCCAGAAGCCGTTTGCTTTTTAATTTTTGATTGTGTTGAGAGAGCCCGGTAGGCATTGTTTGGAGTACATCCTGACAGTTAAAAAGGCTTCTGGTCGCAAGTGTTGGTTTTAGATATTTTCAAGTATTATACTCCTCGAAAAAGTGATTTGTTTACGTAATCGTGTAAGCAGTTCTTCATACCCTCTTGCATCCAGCCTGTGATGGATAAACCGCTGTTTATTTTTATTTTTTTCCTGTCTCCATCTTTAACCTTGACTAATAGAGGCTGTCACTGTGCTGTTCTTCAAAACTGGGTAAATAAATACAGTCATGCATTTTGGAGAGCTGTCTCTTTCCATCCGAAGATGTTGAGGAGCCAGGTAGAACTGTTTTCACACGTTGTGACAGTGTGACGGGCAGGGCTCTTGCACTCATCCAGCAATGAGTCGCCTGTCTTACCCACAATCCATCTATGTTTTCCTGGATGACAGTCTTTTCAAGGCAACCGTGGCCCAGTGCAGCAGGTGTTGTGGTAGGTGTTAAGGCATCAACCTCTAGGTTACCGGTTCAATTCCAGCTAGGGCACAGGCATTTGTGCTCCTGAGCCAGGTCCTTCACCAAGAATTACTTCAGCGAATAGGCTGTACACCGAGAAAGTACGAAATAATAGGAATGTGAGGTGCTGTGTATAATTTTGACTGCAACAAAACAATGCCACGATAATGTGCCATAGACATTCATGTCTAAAGAAGCTGGTCGGTATGACCACTGCAACACAGTGTCCATTGCCTGGGCTGGATTCAACCAATTCGTGTTCAAAAGGTTCCAATGAGTGACATTTGCGTGTTTAACAAATCCACAAGTTGTCCTCTGCGTCTGGAGTCGAGAGGACGTAGCACTTCATCTCCGTGCGACTAAGGATTCTGGTGACTAACAGGGTGATCTTTGCATCTGTGTCGTCTGAATAGCTGCCAGGGACTGTAACAGAGGGGTGTGCTTAAATAATCCGATAAACAAATAAATCGCCCCTTATTGTCAGTGGATCCAGGGAGCAGGTGTTGCCAGCTGTTGGGTGGGGGGCTGGGAACCCGGAGGCACGCTCACACCGGTCCCACCTGCTGGGAGGCCTGTGTCCGGGGCAGTGACGTCATCGCCGGTCGGCCGTGGGGGAGAGCCAGCACACTCCTCCAGGGGAGACTCGGACATCTGCTTTTAAGCTCAGGGGCCCGGCACTAGGGAGAGACACCCCCACGTTGCTTTGCTCTTGCTCTCAATGCTGGTCATTTCCTACATGTGAAGCTGTTTATTGGCCCTACTCGGGCATTGCAATCAAATGTTCCACAGCATTCAGCCGTTTCATTGCGTCAGGACTTTAACTAATACTGCCATGTGATGAAACAGATTAATGATGAGTAGTGTAACCTGAAACATTAAAACAACTTTAGTCATGCAACCAAAGGACGGCTAACACCTGCTGATTGTTAAATGCATGTCTAATGTGAGTGAAAGGCGACTTGTTCTCATGTATTGCATAATGACACTAGTCTGTTATCCATAATGGCTCAACTTAAGTTTTTAATGGAACAAAATGAATGAATCGAACAGTATCAAAAAAAGAGCGCACTCTCATACTACCTTTTTCCTAAACACTGCAGGAGAGAGCATAAGTAGGTAGTAAGTATCTACAGCAATGTTACAGATTAACAGTATTCTCAAAGCAGCCCGGCGTATAATGCTGTGGTTTCGTTAACCCTCTGGTTAATCACAAAGTCCGTAAGGTATAACTTTCAGGCTGATAGACTTCAGGCTCTGCTGTACAGAGTCACATGTGAGCGACAGGTCGGCGACCGGAGGAAGCGATGATTGACTTAATTCCGGTCATGGGAGGGAACGGTCTTTCTGAGGGGTGACTGCGTGGAGCGATTTCATCCGAAGGGTGAGACCGGGTGAGGAGGAATCCACATGTGCAAGCGCCCAGCCTCCAGTCCCCTTGGTTCCACCACGCAGCTGTCCCCTGTTCCAGGAAATCGAGGCTATTTTTGGGCCTTTTAGTGGAACGGAGCAGAGCCAATGGCTGTCTGTGAGCCAGATTATGTCATGAGGGAGCCGGGCTTTTTGGTGGTGCTGCTGGTGTACCTGCTGCAGCCCTCTGTGTCGTCACTTCCTCCATATTGTCCCATGATCTGACCCTCTCCTTGAAATGATCCACAGACTAAAGCAAGGGTAGCCACTGTGTCAGATGTCAGCGGTGCCTTCTCTCCTTCCATGATGTTTCATACGTGAGCGGCGACAGCAGATATTCAAGTGTTAATGGGACCACCAAATCTCCGTCCCTCAGATCATTCCGCTCTCAAGACTGGCTGTTTGACTGTCCCAAGAGTCGCGTAAACTAAATCTGTGGTAGAGCCTTCTCATACAGAGCCTTTCTACCATGGAACAGTTTGCCAGATTGTGTCAATATTTAAAACCGTATTCAAAAATCTGTTCCATTCGTCGTTTAGTCGTCTTGGGTGCTGAGATAAAGAGGAGAATCGTCAGATTCAAAGAGCTTTCCTTGCTGTCACATCTCTATTAGTAGGCCCACCCCTGTTGGTCTGACCATGCTCATAGGAGGTAGAACTCGCCTTCATGACTATATTACCTTCCCTGCGTCTCAGCAAAAAAGCAATTTTTGGTTGTGTATGCTGCCATAGATTATTCCTGCTGGGGCTCTGTAATATCACACAGCACTAAACAGTTCATCCATACGCTCTCCCTCCCCTCGATTGCCACATTTTGCTTTTTTCCTCCCCCTCTCCCTGGCATGGGAGAGATACTGTGGCCTATCTGAAGAGGGGCATCGTCTCCAGTGTGGGATCCTGGAACCCAGAATGAACCACCTGTAGTGCACTGTTGGCTGTCCCAGGCTGCTGAGCTGTTATTCATGGTGTTCATCCTGTATGTGCTAAATGCCATGCTTTCAGGAGTTCTCTCGGCTGCCTTTGGAGTCAGGAAATACTTTTCCAGTTTTTCCAGTTTTTGGCTCTGGGTTTTTCTGTTTTTTTATTTATTTATTCTGTCTGTTCAGCGCTTTATGACAAATTCTATTTCTGTAAAACAAATTTGTAAAACTATTTGATTGATTGAGTCTTGTTTTCCGGGGCTGTGGCAACCAACCTTGTGTACGCTGATAATTAGCACCGTACATTGAATGAGATTTTAATGAGATGACTGACGTTCCCTAAAAGTTGCATGCAGTCATCTTTGGATTCATACCTATTACTGCCAAACCTATCCCCACCAAAACTGCTGCACTGTGAGCATGTCGAGCGCTATGCGCTATGCTATAAATACATAGAAAGTGCTTTCCCCCCCTCATTTTGGTCCTCTAATGGGAGTGAAGCCTCTGGTAATTGTACCGGGGAACAAAAGAGTGCCTGGATGGTAATTTCCCTGCGCTATTGGTTGGAAATATCCCCGCAGTTAAGTGTAATTCACACAACCAGTTGTACCCTGCTCAGAACCCCTGTGCTCGCCTTCTCTCTATTTTGAACAACGACCCAACATTCTGAAATTCCATCTGTAGCAAACGGTGTAAACGCCCATCCTCTCTGAGCATGGAAATGAGCAAAATCGTACAGCGCCTGTGTTTCTCACTGTGGTTCTATACGGCACTGTGTTTCTATGTGTGACATTAGTTTGCTCTGTGTACCACTGTGTTTCTCTGTGTTGCTCCAGTAAACAGAAGCTGGTGATATTTAATCCCGGGCCACGGATCACTGAGAGGCCCTCGGTGATTGACAGGATATTCAGAGTTACGTCACAGGACGGTTGCCAACTGCTCATGCCTGGCTGTTCATTCTCTCTCTCTCTCTCGCTCTCTCTCCCACAGTTTCCCTCTCACTCTTTTCTCACAGACACAATCTCGCATTCACACCATTAACACGGTATCTTTTTGTGACTCATATAAAATACAAAAAACAATACAATTAAAAGGGTAATAAAATAAACAGCTTTTTGGTTGTGCCGTTAATTCTAAAAAGCTACAGCCGACAAATCCAGAATCTGTTACCCCCCTCCCCCCTCATTTCTGCCATTGAGCTGGCCCTAACCTCTTACTGGAACCCCTGTCACATTTCTCTGTAGTAATTCCTGGGTCAGTGAAACGCGCTGGGGGTAGGTGGTTGCAGACAGGAATGTCGGCTATGCCATGCACGTAACTGCCGAATGAATGGGCAAAGGCTCTGCTGCCCGGCCGTCCTGCTGAGCTAAGTGTCCTGGGATAGATATATCAAGAGTCCTGACACGGTCCCTGGCTGTGCTCTGAGGGACGGGATTGTCTGCCCCCTCGGCCGCTGTTCACCCTCGCCTCCTCTGTCGCCCTCCCTGTCTGGAGCGCATCCCCCGGTCCTCTGGTCTGCCCCTCGTCCTCTGGTCTGGCCCTGTTCTTCACTGCCACGTGGCATGAGCAGGTGCGAGGCCCTCTTCACATCCCCAGACTGGTGGGAGGAGAAACGCTGTCATCACTCTCTCACTCAAACATTGTGTTTGTAACTGCGTGCATTATGAACATCGTGAAAATCTAATCCGGCAACATCATCCACTCTGTCAGAGGCGTCTGGGCCCCGCTCATGCGTTTTGTCGACATTTAGCTCATTCCTTGTCTGATTACCGTTGATGCCCTCGGTGTACCTGTGTATTCGTCTTGATTTGTTCACGTTCACAGGAAATCTCGGGGATTCTGGGATTACTCCCATCAATCTTTGGCGCTTGCCCACAGCAGACAAGTGATTTGGGCCAGCGTGGGGAAAAGCGGGCTGCCTCTTCGAAGTGTTCACATCCTGAAGCCAAGCGGCGGGCCCACCAGATAAATCAAATCACAGGGCAGGCAGATGAGGCAGGGCCCAACGGTGGGGCAGAAACGCGGGGCAGTGCCGTGAGAGACCACTGGGAGAAAGCTTCGCCGTAGCAGTGACAGAGATGAACAAGGGCCATTTTTTCCCAGGATCCCTGCGGTCAAGGCGGGGGAGCAACGCGCCACGGGGGACATTGACAGGTTTACCACTGCTGGCATGGGGGGAGGGGGTTGCCTGCATTTATGTGCTCAGGCAGTTATTACAGTTTCGGCCCCTGTGCAATGGGAAGGCAGCCATTGGGGGGGGGGGGGGTGACAGTACACAATCTTGGCATTGAAACGTACAGATGTGCGTCTGGATACATGCACACACCGGAACAAAATCAGCTGATGCCCGTTGTAGGGAGCGTCTGGGATTTCGTTATTTATTTCCTGAAAAAAGAAACACAACCCAACTTCGCAATTATCATTGTTTACGAGAAACAAACTACCAAAACCTCTCCGGGAGCCAAGTTCCTTCGCCGCCACCCTTCTGTGGCCTGCGCCCAGGCCACAGCTTTCCCGTCTCCGAGGCCCCTGAGGCGGGGAGCGGCGCTGGGGCTCAGAGCCGGCCTGCCTGCCTCTGCAGCCCTCAGGCCACGTGATCCCTGCTCTGGGAACCAACCAGCAGAGGAAATGTCACTCTTCCAGGCAGCCCGGCACCTCAATGCCCATACAAGGCGCTTCCTGCCGTGACACTGGTCTTCCTGCTGGCTATGTATGGTTCTTCCTGCACTGCTTGGCTCTGCTTGGCTTGGCTGCCTGCCCTGGCAAACTGGCTCCATGCTCTTATTTTCGTTCTGTGTGTGGAAAGCAGGCCAGGGATTTGGATTAATGATAGCTGCTGTGTATGGGACTGACGGCTCCGCGTGGAGCTCTGTTTGCCTGGCTGCTGCTGGGTTTTTATTCGAAGGCTGGGTGACGGAGATGATAAGGAGAAAGTATCGTGTTTCGTAAAGGTGGTGTATGGGGTGTGGCCTGGGTTATGAAGCAATGCCTCGTCTTCCTGCGTGCAATTATATCCGTGATTTGGGGTTTAAAGTGTAGGACAGTGGATCTATGAGACTGAGGAGGTGTGATACCTACAAAATGTGCTCTTACACAAGTGTGTGTATGTGAGAGTGTGTGTGTGTGGGGGGGGGAATAGGAATGTTAAGCGCACCTCTCATGCTGTTACAATATAGCCCTTCCTCAGTTGTGTTGGTATGTGTTTACTCTTGTTAACAGGAACATTGCTACTTCATGCTTTAAGCATTAACACGTCTGCTATATACTCTACCAAACTCATACGTATACATATAGGTATGACTTTAATGACTTTAATGGATTTGTTTGGATGAATGTTATTTAACTTAGCAGTGTCAATGACCACATTCACAGCGTCTGTTCCTCTGTTCAGCTAAACTTCAGCATTCCCTGAAGGATGTGGTTATCTGTGGCAACACCAGCCAGAGACCCCAAACAAACCCACACCCTCGCCCCAAATTGAGTCTATTTTGTATTTTGTGTTCCGTTCCTGGTTGGTGGATGACACTGGTTGACACGTAAAGCTGTCCTGTATGATAACCAGCCTTTTTAACCCTTTAACCTGAATACATGTGACTCCTGTGTTCACTCTGTGAGTGTGGGGTATGTTTCTGCGCTGTGCCAACACAGGGGCCTGCGGGCGCTGTTCTGTTTCACCGCCTATCTATGCTGTGTCCCAACGGTGCGGGGGTCAAACCATGAGAAGAGGAGGGGGTCTGAGCCGTTCCATGTTGAGTTATTCTGACCGAGAGAGAAAAATGGTATTAGGCTGTCTGAGATGTAGGCTGTCACCTGTGTTTTCTGAGTTATTTGAAGATAATTATACAAGCAGTGGATTGCTGATTTATGTTTAGGGTGGGGTGTTACTGTGAAAGCTGCGAATAAGTTGGGACTTGAACGTAATTCTGCTTAATTTCATCACAGTGGAGAGACTGGATACAACTCAATCAGGGTTTCTCAATGCAAGCTCCCACAGTGTAAACTCTACAGAATGTTAAAGGTGTGTAAATGGTGGTTAGGTGCAGGTCTTATGGGTCTTATGTGCGTGTGTGTGTGTGTGTGTGTGTGTGTGAGCGAGAGAGTATCTGTGTGTGAGCGAGAGAGAGTATCAGTGTATGTATGTGTGAGCGAGAGAGAGTATCAGTGTGCGTGAAAGAGAAAGATTCGGTGTGCGTGAGCGAGAGAGAGTATCA
>JAOVYW010000002.1:4979800-4993171 GCA_025775045.1 Hiodon tergisus | reverse complement strand
TGTGCCTGTGTATGTAAGAGTGTGCGTGTGTTGGTGTATGTTTGATTTGTGTACCTGTGTGTGTGTGTATGTTAGTGGGCCTGTGTATGTAAGAGTGTGCGTGTGTTGGTGTATGTTTGATTTGTGTACCTGTGTGTGTGTGTGTATGTTAGTGGGCCTGTGTATGTAAGAGAGTGCTTTTGTTGGTGTATGTTTCATTTTTGTACGTGTGCATGTGCCTGTGTGTCATTGTGTGTATGTGTCATAATAGTCTAAACAAGTGCAGTGTATAGTTTTATACTAGTATCCCTTATAAAATAAATAGCTGGCTGAGAAGATACTCAAAAGTAAGGAATTAACCTTGATCTAATCAGAACAATTTCCCTCACAGTGTAGGTTCCCTCACAATGTAGGTTAACCAGACTCGCGTTTCTTCATCAACAATAGCAATGATACACCGTTCAGACACTTAATAATGAATTAAACAATAAACAAATAAACCAATTTTTAACCAACCTTTTTAATACGTGTACACCTTGTGGGTTTAGTAAAACAACCAGTTTCGGTGGTGGTTTTTGTGACTGTGGGTCTGAGTATATCTTCTGAGCGCTGACTGTCATGAATGGAGACAGCTTCAGAGGCTGGAGGTCATTTCTGAACAGTAGGAATTGATGTCCTGGAGCCGGGATTGAATCGTATGTATATTATGGGGCGTGCTCGGGGTGTATCGCAACAAAGTGACAATGAGAATGGATTGAAAGGAGCTGGAAAAAAATGGAATTGAACCCAGCCCTGGAGGGCAAGAGAAAAGGATTGTGTGGGACTTACCGCCTACTGTGTAATAAGAGCCCCTGTGCACATGACAGAGTCATTTCCTCTGTGTCTGTCTCGTTGAGACGTGCCCTCTGGTCAGAGCAATTTGCAGCGCCCGACAGTGCGGTGACCGTGGTTACCGGCCTGTCAGAGTTGAGTCCCTCGTCCTGCATTTGAAGAACTTGCTCCTCTGTTGCATTCTACAAAGCCAGCGCTCGCTCACCCTGACCATTCTAACCTTAATGCCTGTGTGTGTGTGTGTGTGTGTGTGTGTGTGTGTGTACAGTATTCTATACCTATTGAGTAGATGTTGTGTTCTACTCTGTGCTATGCTGTTCATCAGGAGTTACTTGACTACCTTTAAAGGGTGAGGACTAAATGCCCCTGTTGCCTTGCAACATGTTACAAAAAATTGTTTAATTAAGTTAAATGATTGATTGATTAACTGTTCTGTGTTTGTGTAGTGGGGTGGTGTGTAATCTCCCGGTCTACGAAGCCTGACCCAAAATCTCTATATTTTGGCTGCGAAGATCCCAGCGTTCGTAGATCTCATCGACGTAGAAAGGTTAATAATGGCCCGTTTTACTCATGACTGTTGCTGGTATTGGAGAAAGTTGTCAAATTTTTCTCCAGCATGGATAGTTTTTTGTGGAAAATATTTTAATGCCCCCCCACCCACCACCTACCTCACACTGAAAATGTAGTAAATGTGATGACATCCCAGCCTCCATCGCTCACCCATTTTACGAGGTATTATGGACATTAAGATACGGATATATTGTACAGTTACTGTAATGTTTCAGCTCGAATGCTTTCCCCACAGTTTTCCCATTTACTTTTCATTGCCCTACGTTGGCTTGGGAAGTCGGAGGGTGTTAGCGGCAGCCCGTGAACAATGCCGTATCGTCAGAGAAAAGGCTCTGCGGAGCGAATTGTTACACATTTATAAGGAGACAATGGAGCGTAATCACCTCCTTCCTTTCCAAAGCATATTACATCTACACGTCGCGTCTCGGGACGCGCGGCAGTGCATGAATTCAATTTCTGTTTGCCGTGAGGAGAATGGAGGCACACGCAAGACGTCGTAATGAACTAGGCCCCGGAGAGGGAAAACATCTCACATTTCCTTGCATGGGCATCCTGTTGTCTAGACCAAATTATTCTTGGGTTTATGTGGTTGCTGTTGAGCTAGTAAAACCCTGTTAGAGAGTGTGTTTAAAAGGCACTTTAATTTGTCTCCCCTGAAAGTCATTTTAATGTGCTGCGCAACAATGATATTTGCTTCTGCTCCCTGGCTAAACTGTTTTTTTCCCCTTCTTTTCCCCCCTCAGTTCTCAGTTCCTACATGTCACATGAAGGACTTAGTGTTGGCTTGTGTGTTTGTAAGGTGTGTGTGTATGTGTGTGTGTGTGTGTGTGGGGGGGGGGGGGGTTGGGGGTGCTTGGTGCATGTGTATTTGTTTGTCATTTTGATTTTTAACAATCTCTTTCAGCATGCTCTGTCCCGTCATGACTTGGCTGCACTCTGAGCTCAGTATTGTAAGAGATCTTTACTAGAGCGATGGTTGAGAAGTGTACGCTATACCAGCTGAAGAAGTAACCGTGTGACCACTTGATTACACAGTCAGACTCCCACAGTTTCAGCTGTTGACACTGGGACTCTTCTCTCCGTCTCAATGCACAAACGATCGCTACACAGTGGTGTTAAAACCTCCCTGGCTGATTTAGTGAGTTGGTGTGCTGTCTGTATAACTTCCAGTGTTGTCTCCCTGGCCTCTCGGCCTGGTATCCCATCTCGAGCAGCGATGGCCGGTGCCTGTGCGACTGCGGTTTGCTACCTGTGGCTTGCTCTCTGACTCTCAGGGTACCTTTGCGGAGAACTGGCAAATTTCTGCCCCCTGTGTCAGTCTTGGGAGACGTGCTTCAGGGCAGAGCTGTGTTTGGGAGATGGACGTGGGTACCTGAAACGCACACAGAGGCACGCACCGATACAGGGACGCGGACGTACGCACACGTGGCGGTTGTCCCTGACTTCTCCATGGCGTTTTACTCATTCGTTCATGAGTAACACACGAGAATGCAGGAATGATATCTGACAGCAGTGAACCTGGCAGCCCGTTGAATAGAATGAGCCAAGCCCTGGTTTCACACGGAGCTCCAGCCCAACAGGGGCACACAAACACTGTCCCCGACGCTTCCAGAAGGTGTCACTGAACTCCGTGCCTCTCGCCACCTTCTTAAATGGAGTTCACCGGTGAGAGCAGCTTCTATTAGATCATCTGGCTTCCCTTTCTGCTGGACACAACGCCGAACCGGTTTAATGAGTGAAGGAAGACGCCTCAAACCAAGTGGTCCACTAGTGCTGTTGATGACTCTCTGGGCCTTAACTCCGGGTGAACAGAAGCTTGGCCTCCCTACATCTCTGTGAGGCTGATTGAAATTGGCCACTTCACAGACAAGCTCACCGAACGGAAACCAAAGCCATAGGGTGCGGGCGGATTCAGTTGTTAAGTTGTGTTTCGGATTTCGGCGCTTAAATCTCATTTTGGTCTTTGCTCAGCCACGGTTCAGGAATGGGACGTGTAGCAACCTCCTCCAGGAACGGGACGAACCTACATAAGAACCAGTTTTGTACATATTTGCTCCTGTACATACTGATGGAAGATATTTTATTTTAGGAAGGAAAAAATAATATACACACAGAAAAAACATTTATCCAGTTGGCATACTGCTGTCAGTGAGATTTATTTACTTAAACTTATACTGTCAGTGGGCTGTTAGTTTATGTATTTATTCATTTTTTACCCTGAAGTGTTTTTATTTTGGGTGTTAGAAATAGACAGATAGATACAAAACAGGTATTTAAAAGTGGAGGTATATGTCTATAAAGGTGTTTAAAGAATCAAGTGGCAAAAAGCACAATATAAAAAATGTAATAGTTTAAATGTGGCCTGTGGGCCGCGACTGCAGTTTAGAGGACTGTTTTTCTACGCTGGATCCAAGACATAAGGGGGTCACTTTTTATTCTTTGTGATCCTGATTGAGATGTTATATATTCCTTTGAAGGTCAGACTCTGTTTATGAACGATGTTTAAAATATTAGTTGTCTCGCAAAGGGGCATCTGCAAAGGAAGTGAATGATGTATTGTATGGAGGAGGCTATTTCCACACCCAGTCATACTGTTAGCCTGGTCCTGACCACAGGCTTTGACAGCCAGAACCAGCAGGCGAAGATAGAAGGGCAATAAAATAAACATTGTAAAAGGCAGTTTAAACTCCATTAGAAAACCCATAAAAATAGCTACAACTTGTAACCCATTTATTGTTGTTGCCTTTTACAACCACTGCAAAAACAAGATATTTAAAAATCTGGACGTCTGGGGTAAGCGGACTGGTACCATAGTCAGTGCCGTGCTTTTTGCCTGGGCCCCCCAGCTGTTGAGCAGGAGCGTGTCAGTGTCTTGGCGGACCCCGGCTCAAAGTTCTGGACGGGCTCTCTGCCCCACCTCTGAGCCATTCGGTGGGAAGCTGGGCCGGGCTGGATGCACTGGCTGGGGCTTTCCAGGGCTGGCTTGGCAGACAGCCTGCGGTTTCGGCTGGGGTCATTCACAGCCCACTGACTCAACCCTCTGGCACCCCACCAACGCTGAGCATTCTGCAGCTGGGATAGGATTGCGCTCAAGAGGGACCAGGGGTTTTTTGGGGTTTTTTTTGGAGAAGGAAAAATCCCTGCTTGTCCTGTATAACGAATTGGATAAAAGCCCCCAAATTACTGTGGCCTTATGTTGCTTATGTTTGCAGTCCTGGCAGGGGCGAGTGATCCTCTATGAACATTTTCATATTGTGATGCCCAGTGTAAAATGGAACAGAGCATAAAAATAACCCTCTGTTAGCATATTTGTGTAAAAGGAATACAACACAAGTGGAGTATAACTCTGTGTATTTAACAGAATAACGAATGTCAAATAGAGGGCTCTTGAGATTAGTAATTTGGAGCGTTGTAAATGTCAGTGCCTTCCTTGGTGGGGGGGGGGGGGGGAATCAAATTTTTTTTAAATTCGGAGGCACAAGTATTTGCCGTTGAGATGTATGTAAATGACTGGTCTTCGAAGGCTTACGGAGGCCTTTGACAATTGTTGAGGGTGCAGAGACACTGGCAGAACAACTCATAGCAAGCTCAGGAATTTTACCTCAGAGGGCTGCTCACAAGGCCCAGTGTCACCACTACAATCAGAACTGATTGTGCGTCAGTCTGGCGTGATTATTACACTGGGTGTAATAATGTAGGCCCGCTGCTCAATTATCCCCTTCTGAATAATGACCAAACATCAGCCTCAAGACACTGAGAAAAAAAGGGCTTACATTCTTCTGATGGCTTAAACCAGGCTCAGTGTAACTGGAATGTTTCCTTCACTGTTTAAATGCACACATGCCCGTCGTGATTCAACTTAACTGTGGCCAAGGATATCGCGAGACAACCAGCGAGCAGTATTGCTTACGCCATGACTTTATTTGCTGAGCAGACGCTACTGTAAAGAGTTACACTGCATACCATTGTGCCCTCACGGGTGGATGCTAACGGAACGAATTCAAGTACCTGGCTCAAGGGTACAACAGAAGCTCCCCTTCTAGAGTGTGCCCCCTTCTTGCCACCAGTCCCTTTTCTCAAGCACTCTGCCCCCTATAGCACCTTCTGTTGCCCCACTTTAGTGAAACATAAACCAATGACAATGACGCCAGCAATCCTTCTGGGAAATTGCCAATTTGTTTTTTGTTTAAATGGAAGATGACACCAGAATTTATTCTGATGTCATCTGCTGTTTACCGAGGACTTCTTTTGCCCATGGTGTGACACATCTGATGGTGTGAACAAAGAGGGGGCTTGCAGTACCTGCTAGGCAGCGCTGCTCATGTAACTCGTACTGTAGAAATAAAAATGGCCTCCAACGAGCCGGTTCTTAGCAACATCTTGCCTTGGTGGATGCCTTTCTGCGCTTTGAGCACTCAAAGGTGATGTATAAACGAGAGGGACTGCATTCTGTGGGAAGGAGAACAGGTCTTGACTGGATGTGGGTGGCTTTATCCTCAATAGTTTTTGTTAAAGAGTTCTCTGGTACTTCTGCTGTAGTGATTCAGCTACTTTTCAATGTCTTGCATGTCACAATCCAGTATCAGAACGCCTTTTGTTTAGCGTGTCAAAACACCCTTACGTAAGGTTTAAAACACAATTACGGATGGTGAATGTGCGTAAAATGATGTAACCCATGACAATTATGTAAAGCGTCAGAAGATGTTTAGAATGCCACTTAATGTTGGCCGAAAGCCTTGTCTATTTTCTTATGAGCTATTAATTAGGCTGTAGTGAGACGACAAAAATTAAGAAAACTTGCCTTTAAAAAAAACCCCAAGTTACATAATGTGTTGTAACAAATGAGAGCTTTCACAATGTAGACATATTCTAATAAAAGTGTGAAGAAAAACAAGCGTGGGCCCGGCATCAAAAAGACATTCTGCTATGTTTTTAGGTTCAATTAGCTGAGCTTCAATGGTCAGACTGTGCACAAGATTTTGCAGGTCTGAATAATTTTGGTAAACCACACTCATTAGACCTCCTATTAATAGAGTTCATTATATAGAATTCCGTTACATTTAGTAGTTTCCGTTCTGGCACAACTTGCAATTGGCATTTCGATAGGCATCACCTGCTCCTTGTGGGTAAACGCATCATTGGGAATGTGACACGGAAAGAGGTGCACACAAAGAAATCCCTATTTATGGCTACAGCTGTAACAACCCCCCATCACACAAATGCACTAATTAGTAACCGTCATACCAGTCTTCACCATTTGTAAGAAATGGTTCAGATCTGTGCCGTTTTGTCTCCCTGTCTCCACTACACCGCACCGAATCCCACACCCGATGGTTCAAAAGCCCTCAGACATGGTTTGAGATGGTTCCAGAGAACCCGAAGCCGGATCCATCTGTGTATTATCCCGGCCCATTGCCGAGATCTGTGTATACAAAGGGAGAAGCGCGTAGCAACATTAACCGGTCTTCACTTGGTCCCATCTGCTTTCCATTCCCAGCCACAGCCGCTGGAAAAATCTTTATGTGTCTGGTAGCTCTGGGTAGGTGGGAAGACCAGAGTGCACTGGTTGAGTGAGTAAGGCTACCAGAGTACAGTGGGAGGATGAGACGCTTTACGGGAGACTAGGAAGGGAATGTCCCGGGAAAGATGGAGACGGTGTGAGGAAATATGAGTTCACCGCAACCATCTGACCACTCTTGTCTGGTTTTTGACGATCAAGTCTAACGGTTCGCAGGTGGATGGAGAAACTTCCCGGGGCGAAATCTCGCGGAGCTCAGAGGGTAGGTTGATCACGAAAGGCCTGCTTGGCTCATTTGGGCCAGAGAGAACTCCACAGATGCACGGGCATGGAAATGTGTACATTGTTTTAATACCAGGTCAAAAGTTAAAAGTGAGGAAATGGATTGGCACATGCCTTTAGACGGATAGTAAATCTTTAATCAGCTTTGGAAAGTCGGGTTCCTGAATGTCAGGGGTGGGCACATGTGTAGTACAGTGTAAGGGAAGTGTAAAAGTACAGGATTTCCTGTTCCGTGGAACAAAGGGTAACGTGTAAAGGCCGCAGGGAGAACCACTTGAGCGAGGATGTGGCCCTTCTGCATCTGGCGGGGCGGGGGGCAGAGAAGTTTAATACAGGGAGTCGGCTTTGCGGTGACGGTGCTGCGCTCGTTTGGGTCTTTATGTGCCGTTAGAAGCAGCTATCTGGTGTGAAAATGTGGGCGCTGCTCTTCCTCGTATGAAAAGACCAGAGGACCCCGGACCCCTGTTGAATAGCAGATCCTGTGGTAGAGGTCTGGCTCGCAGATATAAAAAACAGCTTGACTAACTTTTAAACCACTTCTGGTTCCATTTACACGACGACTAAGTGTTGGGTTTTTTTTCTTCTTCCCATGGATTCGACGAGAATGTGGACCAGCGCTAACACAACGCTGTGAGGAAGGCTGGGTTGCCAGCTAACATTGCCAGCAATGGTTGAAGTGAATTTGCACGCGCACACACATACACTCACACACAGATGTGCATGCACACCCACACACACACACACACACACACACACACACACACACACCGCGAGGGGAGAAACGGTGGGCTCGGCAGAACGGATGCATTGTGCTATAAAATAAGCGGGTCTATAAGGTGTAGAATCCAATAAGGTTTAAAACTGCCTCTCCAGCAAAGTCTGTGTTGTGACGAGTACGTGTTCAAAGCACAGAGAATACCCAGTATCTGATGATAGTATGGGGCAAAGGGTGGCACCTCTAGCTCGGTTTCTGTCTACAGCTAGGGACAGACTCTGGTAACTTGCTCTTTGTTAGACTCGAGCACATTAAATTTATGATTTCAGCGTCTGCATTCTGTGCAGCGTCAATATTTTCCAAGGTGTCTTGGCCAGGGCCGAGTTAGGCACAGTCCGGGGTCTTGGGCTGGGATGTGGACGAGGGCAGGCACCAGCCAGCTGTGAAGTGGACTGACCGGGTTAGAGGAGGGCTCGTCGACGCCTGGGCTGTTTGCTGTTCTGATGCTCCTGTCGGCCGGTGCGTGACCTCACTGTGTGGCCGCCTCCCCTCGTCTGCAGGTCCACACACGGTCATGACCCCGACCGCCCCGCTACTCACACCCACCATGCCACACCGCTCCGCGCTCAACAAATATTACCGATGGAAGCCCCTGCTTATTGAACTGCTATTCCACCTGGAAACTGATAGGACACTGGAATCGCTGTTGGTGGCTCTGCCTATGTAAATAGTGGGTCTCGAAACCGGTAATTCAGATGTCCATTCTCACAATGTAAACTGAGCCATTTTTAAATAGGACGACTTGGGACACACACACACACACACACACAAATTTCAGTTTTCTCAATTGTCCCCTCCATAGCCTGCTATTCCTTACAGGTAGATAACTATATAAAGGTGTACAGGTAGGCACCTTCACCGCCTCCGCTTCATTCCACAACGGCTGGTGTCCCTGGGGGCTTCACTCCTCTCGCCACCTTACTGCCAGGATGGCATGTGGACACCAGGCCAGCGTTAGTAGCTGCGTGCCATGGCCTTGCACATTAATCACAGTACACTGTCAGTCATGGGAGTCGTCCTCTGTTGTGAACTATGCAATGTTGGGGCATCGGCAGGTCACCCAAGATGGGAGAAATTTCTAATGGCAGGGTGTTTGAAAAATATTGGCATTGGCATTCATCGGAGAGGATCTCCTGCAGGTCAAACAGCGGTTTTATTTAACACAAACTGACAGACGATACCCACTGACGGCGTCAGTCACAGGTTATGATATGGGCTGCTGTTGCCCCATGGTTTACCCATGGTGACTTTTGTTTGTGACCTCTATGACTCTGGGAGGCCTGACCAGATGCCTATGTGAATCCCCTTGGTGAAGGAGTCCTAACCACTTTTCCCTGCCTCTGCCCCTGCCCCATCGTTTTGGATGAGGAATATCAAAGACAAAGTGGAGCTCCTGTGTTCCCTTCTACCAATGTGACGTTGCCTGTTCGTTGTGTGTGCACCTCTGCGTCTTCCAGGCCGGGGCCGTGACCTGTCACTGTGCTGTGCGTTAGCCGGCTCCAAGGTACCTGACACCAACGCCCTGCGAGGAACGTGCAGGGGAAACCGAATTACACCCTCGCACTTCTGCAGTGGAATAGATTACCACCAAATTACTGTAAAGATGAAAATGTTATATCTCCTTTTTTTATTATTATTCATGCTGGGCTTTTTTTTCTGCCTTATCCTCTAATTGGACCCAATTTCCTTTGATTCTGGCAGCATCTGATTTCCACCTGTAAGAAGAGGAGAACGGAAGGGGAGAGATGAAAACGTTGCCGCGATACGGGTGCACCGACTGTCTGTTTCACAGGGAGATGAAGGCGATTCTCCCGTCTCTTCTCTTCTCTCCCTCAATCCCGACACACAACAGGCAAACACAAAGTTGCAGTTTCTGAGGTGCGCTCCCTTTGAAAAAAAAAGAGAGAAGGAAGGGAAAGAACAAACTCGCCAATTTCTGCGTTTTTTTTCTTCATGTTTTCTTCCCCCCGTTTCTGACCCACATTGAACCAGACACTTAACTAAGACTAGCTGCGTGGAAACGTTACTCAGGGTGTTGCTTTGGTGAGTGAACAAATGAAGTCGAGACCCGAGCTGTTTGAACAACATCAACAGACCTGAGCGCTCTGAAAATGTGGGGAAATTCCACTTAAGGGACAATACGACTGTTAATATTCAGCGTGTGCTGTGACTCTTTGTGGCCAATCCTTGCCCATACACCTAAAGTGTTATAGAAGGGCGAAGTATCCTGGGTATTGGGCATCACGGACAAGGTCCCTGGGCTTAGACTAGTGTGCCCGGTTGAGGCCGCATGAGAGACTGAGTGCTGAGGGCAGACAGTGTCATTGGGCCAGAGCGGCTGTCTACGGCCTGTCAGTTTGGAGTCCAGACCGGAGCAGAGAGTAAAGAGCGACCGGACAGGCAGCGTAAACACTAGGCCTTTTCTGTGGGCCAGCCATGGGTCCGCCGCGCTCCCTCCACTGGTAACTGGAGCCATGCTGTTGCTTCATCACTACCAGGATGTTTTGCAGGCTGCTGGCAGCCAGCCCACGTGTGCGGTCAGGGCCTGTTTACATCTGTCTGGGCCTGGAGCGTTCTGGAAAGGCAGCGGAGACGAAAATCACAGCTTGGGGCAGACGGGCTGGACGCTGAGACCTCGTTCCATAAACCGTCTGAAATCTGACGTCGGCTGCCTTCTCCCTCTCCTCCCTGTTTATTATGATTTTGGTGGTTTTTCACTATTTTTCCTCACTCATAAAAGCCAAGCCTAGTCGCAACAATTTCAGGAAGCCGTCGCGTTTGATGACGGAGTTTTGAAACGTTTGTTGTGTCTTACATCGGGTCAAATGTAACCTGTAATGAACAAAATTCCATTCCATTTCGGAGGTTCTATAGGTCTTTTGTTTCAAAGGCTTGCAAAGTATATACAATGCCACAGAGTGAGAGGGACTATCTCCATGGAGTGTGTAGAACAATGGAGTTACATTTCTGACTCAAATCTAACGCAAGGCTGGGATTAAAGAAAAGACACAAAAAAGAGGAAAAGAAAAAAGGAAGAGTCAAGTGATAAAGTGTAGATCTCAATTCCCTTTTTCTCTTATCTTGGGAGAAACCAGGGGCTTGCGGGAAAAGGGGGAGGCGGTGGGTCGTCAATCCGATATATTTAATTTCTCTCACTGCAAGTGAATCATCTGGGGGATAACCGTGGATCAAAAGACTGTGTGAGGGAACGGAAGAAAAGGGAGATAAACGCTGCAGAACAAAGGAACAGGCTCTCCAAGTGCCTCTCTCGCTCTCTCTCTCTCTCTCTCTCTCTCTATCCTACTTTCCCTCACGGCGTCTCGGAAGGAGGAATCATTTCAGAGGGCGCTGTCGGGATCCGGGCCCCGGTGGGTCATCACCTTCCCTACCCGCGTCGACCCGAATCAGAAAAAAACGAGGACTGAGATTCTTTTTGAGCAGGCGTCGGGCTCTCGAGGCTTTCTGCGATGTCGCGGCTGATGTCTACCCCGACGTGAACGTACTGTAAAGAACACGATGGCAGACAGAGCCCATTAAAGCTAGACTGTGCAAACTTTCTCCCCAACATAGACCTTGCCTCCAGAGGAAAAATGTATTTGTTCACCCCTGGTATGTGCCTCCAATTCTAATACGCGGGACTCTCAGGGTGGGGGTGAGATCATTGAAGGGTGGGAGGCAGTGGATTTACTGTTGATTTAACTCGTTTTTAAATTAGGTTATTTAGACTCAAGTTATTTTTGTGCTTTCACCCAAATTTGAAATCATCGTTGTGCTAATGTATCTCGGTTCATCGCAACAAATCCTGCCACGGCACGCACACACACACACACACACACACACACACACACACACACACACACACACACACACACACACACACACACACACACTACACATGAGGCGTTCAACCAGGGAAGCCTTTAGTAGTCGCAGGTTGGAGCCTGCTGATTCCCACACATCACAGACCAAGTGGGCCATATTACCACTCACAATCAGCAAAAGACATGATCTGGATTCAAACCTGCGAACTCCAGCTCATAGGGCTCAATCTCTATTCAGGCAAGCACATTTACTCCAGCTCATAGGGCTCAGTCTGCGTTCAGGTTACTGCCTTCACAGACTGAGCCACTCTGGAAAACCATTAAAATAGCCTTTCTAGCTCTATTAGAATTGAGAAATCAGTATCCTATTTTCACAGACTACTGAAAAAGGTAATATGGGTATATGATGGAAGGAAAACTATGAAATAGGCAGTTGTTACAGTGATAAATTGTGAATAAGATAATTGTTGTGAGTACTGAGTAACTTTTATGGAACTCCTTTAGCTTCTTATTGCCTGTAAACATTGATTCTCAACTAAAACTGAGAAAAAAACTAGGTCTTTTTCGAGGGACCAGTGTAGGTGAATTGGTCAGGTTCACAATAGCAATCAGGTTCACAATTCATGGATCCCGATGAAAACGGTCCTATTCTATGATCATTTATATTAGTCAATAGTGCAAGAGTAGATTCTCCTGTCCACAAAAAATATTTAGTCATAACTTCCGTTAGTTAATGTGGCCACTGGGAGTGTGGAGCACATTCCCGGTGCAGAGGGAAAGGGGACTGAGCACAAATAAAATCCCTCCATGAAAAAAGTGAGAAATGTGAGCGTTAAGAGCCATTCACAGACAGCGGCAGCGAGACAACGACTGCAGGAGAAGTCTTTGACAAATGTCTTAATCTGTTTGGTACAAATTTGTACTATTTTAATCTGCCTTGGGAATGGCTAATCCAGTTTTTTCACTTGGCAGGGCACCAGGAGTAGTCAAAATGCATTAATTTTACTGGCAGAAAAATGAAAGAAGAAAAAAAAAAGGTTGTACTCATTTAAATGACACACCACGTGTAAACAACTGACGTTTGCCACTTCTAATCACAAAGCAGAGAATGCTAACGGAATATCTGAGAAGCTGAGAAAAATAGAATGAATATAATTTGGTTTCTGTTTCTTTATTTCCCATCTGAATGCGCGTTCTTTCTGCTTGCCTCTCACCATTGCCCTGGCTCTGCCCTTCAATTCTGAAGTGCTTCTTTCTGCGTCCCTGGAAGCACAGTGGTCGAGATATGTCACAAGCTCGTACATTTCCTGGCGTGTCTGTTTTCAGACAGTACTTTGACATTTTATGCTTGAATACATCACTGCCAGCTGGCCTCTCACTCTTTTCTGGAGTGTACAAGCCTTTTTAATACTGTTCCCCATAAACTTCTATAGGCCTTTTTAATACTGTTCCCCATAAACTTCTATAGGCCTTTTTAATACTGTTCTCCATACCTTCTATAGGCCTTTTGGGTGCTAATCCCCATACCTTCTATAGGCCTTTTGGAGGCTGATCCCCATACCTTCTATAGGCCTTTTGGAGGCTGATCCCCATAC
>JAOVYW010000002.1:4962843-4979700 GCA_025775045.1 Hiodon tergisus | reverse complement strand
ATATATGTCTGTATTTACGTCAGTATACGTCAGTCACTCCATATAAAATACGACAGGTTACTACCACGATTGTCAATATATTCAAAACAAAGGGAGTTGAATTTATGATGTGTGATGATGGTTATTAAACAAGCTCACGGCGATGATAGATGACAAGAATATTTTTTGCTTCAACTTCAGTTGGAAAATATGCAAATATGATCTCCTCAATAGTTTGCCTGTCTGAGTTTTAAAAAGTTTAAAATACATTGAAAATCCCATCTCTTTATACAGACCCGTAGTTCTACCTCCGGTACGGGCATCGTTCTGGGAACCTGCTGAGGTGCCATCGGAAGAGTGAAATACATCACTTCGGTGTGAAAAAACAACGGGAATTATATTAAAATGGCTGGGAACCAAGTGTAGCCGTAGGGTGAAAACTGTGTGGAAATTGAGGATATAGGCAGCTGTGTAACAGTATTATCGAGAGGGAGAGTGCGCGTTAAGGGTGTGAGCTGCCTCCATTAATCACTCGTGCTAATCCGCTAATGGGATTAGGCTACACTCTTATTGCAACTCATCTACGACAGGCAAAACTGCGTATGGCCGCGCCAAACCATACTCCGATTCACGACTTTGTTTAAAAAAAAAAAATCTGTTAGCTCTTTATTATCCTAGTCATTATCAAGTTATCTTATTAGTGCGTCTCGTTTTCGCATATAATAAGGGGGGCGGATAATGAATTAGTTTTATGGAAACACTATGGAATTAAAGATTTATTTGCGAATGTGCAGTGAGACGCACGGATCAAGATGTCGAAATCTGAATTATTTTGTGTTACAATGGGTAGCCGCTTAATCTGGTAATAAATGGGTAAATTGAAGGGAATCTGGAACATTAATATGTATAATTTCAGGTCCCTGTTCCTATTTCTGTATTTGTGTGTATGTATGCCTGTCAGGAAAAAATACTGTCAAAAGTTTGACTAACTGCATCAATAAAATCCTCATCTGTTTCTATGGAAACTCAGAGCCTTGAGTAGATTACAATTTTCTGCAGTGCCTAGAAACAGGCACACACACACACCCACACACCTTATTATAGTGTGAATCTTAAGAAAGGTACGATGAACTTTAAACTATCTATCGATCAATATATATATATATATATATATATATATAGCCTATGCACACACACACACACACACACACACAGAAAAAAACCCAGGTGCTATTTACTATTATTATTAATATTGAAGTCAGGCAACTACTTCTTCTAATTCAATATGGAATCTCAGTTGAGAGGTGTAGAACAGCGTGTTCTCTGGAATTCTCTCAACGGTAAGGGGTATTCACAAAGCCATGCCGTTTAATGGGTTAATGGGAAGGAAGAGCAGAGTGAGGAATGCTCGTTCTCTTACTTGTCCAATGCAAAGCCGGCTACTCCAGTTCAGCAGCTCAGGATTCCTCAACCTGTTACATCCTGTCCGGCCCAACCATCTCGAACTGCAGACCTGCCAGTGATTGTGAAGGGGTTCATTTCAGTCGGGACGCCGGGCCAAATAAATTATTTATTCTTTTAGTTAAAAATCGCCCAGAGAGTGGTCAAATTGGGGTAGATGGGGTCGAAC
Source organism: Hiodon tergisus (assembly GCA_025775045.1). NCBI lineage: Eukaryota > Metazoa > Chordata > Actinopteri > Hiodontiformes > Hiodontidae > Hiodon > Hiodon tergisus. The sequence continues at coordinate 4,978,091 of JAOVYW010000002.1, read as the reverse complement.
TCAATTCCACTTAGATCACATTACAAAAGCGAATCCAGCAAACTTTGTTACATCCAATGTGTCCTATTGTTTATTGTTATTTCAAGAACTGCTTGGAACTGCACCCAAGACTTTCACTCACTGCTTGCACTTTTGTATGTAGTTGAGGGACAATAAAGGGATTGGATTTGATTTGCGACAGCCTATACGACGGGATACCGTCTAATTAAACCGGTCTGAAATCGCACGACAGTAAAGCATTGTAATGCTATTTAGGGAGGAATGTGTGATAAGGGCGAGTGCACAGATAGAGTTTCTCAGAGATTTGGGTGTGTGACAGCGAACGCCGCGCGCTCACATACCAAGATTCCTGCGGCTGTGAGACTGAAGCGCTCCTATTAAACAGTCCCCTATCCCCATCTCCGGTAGGCAATTTTGTGTGAGCTACCATGGACAACGGCGACTGTGAGAGAAACCTTCCTCCTTACACTTCTCTTTTCGCGACAGGCCAGGTTGTCATGGCGCTTGTTAGCTCGGAACTTGACACTTCGCGGGGCTGGCTGGCTGGCTAACAAGCTGCTGGGGTCCACCAGGCAGTAGAAAGCGCGCATTAGAAATCAACGCATAGATCCGTGCTTACACGGTTACCTTGCATTCAAACGGCAGCATTAATTTCTTCACACCCAGTTGTTGTTGTTGTTGTTGTTTTTTCAGATATCTGCTCTAGTGTGTTCAAAAAAAGTCGCTAAATAATGAATATTACCTAAAATATGAAGTCTCCCATCTGGAGGATTGATTTAATTAAAACTTTTAGAATGAAAAAACGTGTTATAAGCTGTTGCTGTATTAAACAGCTTGTTAGTCTGCATAGTTGAGCAGAGAAAATGGTAAAAGCATATTTTTAAAGTTACGAATTAATATATATATATACACATATATTTTTTACCCTTTCTTACCGACTATGAGGACCTATTTCCCCGTTCTAAAAGAATAAGCTGTTGATATTTTCCAGCAGGGGGCGCTGAAGTTAAATATATGTATGTGCGCAAACGTTGATTTACAGAGGTATTTCCACCTCGGCACGTGCTTAATAATATCCTCAAATATTGTTAAAGGCGAGATTCATTTCTGCAGAAATTTTATTTTACACACCACATCTAGAGAACAGGGACCTAATTTATCACAGTCACTTTACATCAGGTGGCAAAAACAGGTATATTATAACGGGTCTTATTTTGATTAAGTACAGTTCTAGTTTGATTATTGTGCAGTTTTTTGAAGAAAACATTCTTTCATTATTTTATTTGTTATGGTTGTATGTTTGTCACTGTACATTTTTGCAACTATATATATATGTATATATAAATAATCTCCTTGGTGTCTGTCCCTAGGAGAAGAGACAGAAGAGAATTGATTTCATCAGGCCCTATCTGACTTGGCGGTGTCTCCATGGTAACGGTAAGTTCTGACCTTCAATCATCTGCAGAATCCTCCATCTGGCTGGCGTTCTGTTATTTGTTAATCATATCCTATATGGAACTCTTTTGGTGCCACTCTCTTCTAATGACAGGAAAGTGAACAAAAACAAAGGGCTAATTATAACAGCATACCTTTAATTCCATTTTCTTTTATTGTCCATTATTTGTCTTTGGGATTGCAGCATTCAGATGTAGCTGCTAACACAGAAAAGAATATTTGATTACCGATGTACCAGCCAGGGGTCGGTATACTGGGCACAACCATATGTACTGCCAATGGCATGGACTTTTGTTTGATAGCATACATTACCTTATTCTTATCTATAATTATATTTTTTTTACATAGAAATTGGAGGTATGCAAATCAAGGACGTGTATATTTGAGGTGCATATTTAAGTATACGGTTTTGAGTGTAAATTTGGTTCCAACACATTGTTAGGTTAGAAAGCACTGGTTTCCAGTAGAATGTGAAAACCGGGCTGTAACGCAATAAAATACCTCCTTACAAAGTATAAGGTATCATGTTAGGGGTCATAACAAGTCTTTTATCTGGCTCAGAGTGGGTAGATATGTATATGGAAATTATACAGCATGACAAACTTACAAGTAACAAAAATAGTCTTTGCTATTTTCCACATTAACGAATACAAGTATTTAAGCCTTTGAAAACGTATCATATTGCATACATAGTGGCTGTAGTCTCACATTAAACACTATACAGACATTTGGCTGGGATTGTGAAGCTCATTAATTGAATTGGTTGGATGTGTCATGCTGAGAAGACTGTTACTTAAACCCAGCGAAGATGCCGAAGTCTCCAAAGTGTGATAATATTCCCTTTCCGAGGACGGCGAAATGGTAAACCCAGAAGAGAAGGAGTGGTAGTGGTCATCTGCATGAACCCCAACTTCATCACCGCACCCCACCACCCCACTACCCCACCCACACCCACACACAAACACACACTAGAGCACGTACAGTGCCAGTCCCTTCTACCTCATACTCAGTCTGCTTGAACAGTCTTTCCTTCCACACAATGAGACCGAGTACTTGACTATGGTAGTACTCCCAAAAGATAGCCCAATGACGAAACTATGGGAAATAAACTGCTTGGCCTTATCTCTGGGCATTCCGCTGTTGCTGTGGAGAAAGAGTTGAGGATAATTTTTTGGGTGGCATTCAGAGCCTTTCCTCTGTCAATTCTATTCTGTTTTAAATCAGTGACATACTGAATAGAGCGTCCTTCCCCTTCACTCTGATTATGTGTTTCAAAGCAATGCAAAGCCTGAACGTCTCAACGGGACAGGGCCCCGGATTCAGAGCCAAAAATGTCTTAAACAAGTCCACCGGCTGTATTTTAAAACCATTAACTTAACCCTTCTACATTCCAAGCAAAGTGGGGAAAAGAAGTCGTTGATGTGACGTTATTTGGATATGGTAAATTACGGATTGGACCTGTAACGCCTTCTGGTGTGCAGGTGGATGCTTCTCTTCACTCCCCGTCTCTCTCTGTGCTGTACGTGTGTGTTCACCCGGCTCCAGCACGGACGCACCCCCCGGGAGTTGCCCCGGGACACCTCGCCAAGGGACTCTGCAGGCTTTCTCTCTCTCTCTCTCTCTCTCTCTCTCTCTCTCTCTCTCTCTCTCTCTTTCTCTCTCTCTCAGCTTTCTACGCCTGTGTGCTTGGGACAGATGGTCCCAGAATGGAAGTAGCACTCTATACAGAGACAGGAGACCCTGACATCTTCGAAGCGTTTTGTTTAAAATTGGTTTGTGCTGGTTTATAAGTGTTTTGGGCACCAAAATACAATCCCATCTGCTATACAGACAAATTTGTGGATGCTAAACAGGTTGTTAAATAGGTGGTTTGCTTAATATGGGAACATCAAGCCTGCAGTAAAAAATTGTGATTTAAAGTGAGTTCTCATGCTAGACATTCTGTATTTCTATAGTTGATTTGTGGAATCGGAAGGTTGTCGGGTCAAATCCCAAGAGACGTCAGGAGTTAGGAAAGTACGTCTTCGCAATGCTTCACTAAAATTTTTAAAAATATGCCGCTCTGGTTATGAATGCCTAATCAGCTATTCAAAATAAACAAATAAATAAATAATAATAATAATATAATAAGATTAATAAAGATAAATAAAATTGGCAGTATTGAATGAAAGAGCAAAATATCTAGAATAGACTTTCGAGCAGTGCCTTAATTTGTACTATGCTTTTTAAAATTTGTGTATGCTATGTGCTGTATGTTTCTAGATTTATGAGAATAGTAGTTCCTACCTACTTACCTAGTACATACCTAGTAATTGAATGGCAAGCAATTTGAGTCTTCACTGCTTCCTGTTGTGTGTTGAAATCTGCTCTTAATGTCAAGTGTAAATTTTGTTTAGTTTACAAGTCTCTTCCCTTTGACAGTTTCTTTAATCACCCACCCAGTTTCCTGCGGCTGCCGGAGGAGCTCCAGCAGGGCTCCAGAAGGAGCAACATCTGTCTGTGTTTCGGCCTGAGTATCAGGATCCACAGCTGGGAGAGCCAGGCCTGTGGACCAGCCGCTTCTGATGAGGTTCAGGCCTGGTGTGTGGCACTTCCTGCACTGCATCTGCACCGCGCGCCCTTTATGTGTCCAAACCGTTTTGTCGCTGATTCATCACCCATTCAACAACCCCTTCCCCCCAACTTTGCCCCCCCCCATTCTGTTGCTGGCTGAGCCCCAATGGGACCCCCATGTTCCGGGGGCCTGCCACTCACACGTGGCTCTGCTTCTGCTGTTTGCCTTTGAAGGAAAATGTTTTGTTTTGCCGTTCTTTGTTACCCCCCCCCCCCCCGCTTCCTTGTCTCCATTGCTGCCTTGGGGCCAGGGCTGTCAGCTTGTGGCTTTGTGGTCGATCAAAGTCCCTCTGATCTGCGGGACTGCGTACTGCGGCATCAAACACACTCGTTTATTTCTGCCTCCATTTGTTTATCTGTCGTTCATCAAAATAATCACTGCAGCTGTAACGTCCCTGGGGGACCGGGACCGTACCGTTAGTTTACATACAGATGCCAGCACACAAAATGCTCGAGAAAACAACTGGGTGGGGTGGGGGGAGAATAAGAATCAGTGTGTTTTAATTGTTAGTGGATGTAGAAACCAAAGAGATTCAGAGGCGTTTAGATTGGGGGCAAAAGAACATTGCTGTACTTTGCCATGCAATGCGAATTTCCTTTCATTTCTATAGAGGGATAAAGGGGAGGCTGTCCGACCCGCTTCTCCGGTGGGGTGAAGTGCAGTCGGTTGTATTCTGCTAGAAATACGTGACAAATGCTGACGTTCTGACTAAAGTAATTCAGGAGCTTTCTACTTCCACTCTTAGGCGGAAGAGAAGGGCATACCAGGTACACTGACCTTGTCCCCCCGTGCTAAACAGCCACTGAGCCATCCACCACTGTCACCTTCCAAACTAGGGCACCATTTCCAACTTTCTCTTCCATCTAATTTCTCTTATTCCCTTTTTAAAATATAGAACAGAATGGAGGGGGGGGTTCTTTTTGGTTTCATGGCATTTAATTAAAAGTGTAATGTTAACTCTAAGGAAAGATGGATTAATGTAAAAATTGTGAGAGAAAAAAACCCAAAACATTAAGTTTGACGCCTGAAAATGAAACAGTCAGAACCTCTATCGGAGAGCTGAGTAGCAATCATGTTTTAGTAAAAGTAAATACATAGTAAAAGATGTATACATGGGAATAAGTAGTCTCCAGGATAATAAGGGTCTGTACTGAAGATGATGTAAAAAGCAGGCATGCTTAGCGAATATTTTGCGCCGGTTATTATTGAATAGCTAAAGGCCTGAACACATGTCATCGATCGTGGTACAAGGTCCTCCCTTACTAGATGATTTTATTGCTACGGACAATGAAGAGATACAGGGGAAAGACAGCATGAATTTAGAAGGACTTGTATAGCTACTTAAATACTTTGAACAAGCAACAAAAGCATTTGATAGCACTTAAGCGTACAATATTTGCACTTCCAGAAAGCCTTTGATAAGGTCACTCACGGAAGGCTAGCCCTAAAACTGAAATCCACAGGAATCCATGGTATGGTTTCCACATGGTCCGTGAACTGTTTAACTGAAATGGAACACAATTTTAAGGGGCAAAACCTCATAACTGGGCAGGCGTTAAAAGTCACATACAACAGTCACCATTTCCCCTTATGGATCTTTAATCAGTAGAGAAACATGGATACGCAATTTTTCTTATAGTTGTGTAGATTTAGTTACAACAATGAAGTGGTGAAAAATGTATTCTGAAAAATACGACAAAGGTGGATTGGCCAAACTAACTTTACACGATCCGACAGAATATAATACTTGGATATATTTTTTTTTTAATGAGATAAAAGCTATTCTCAAGCTTTATGCCACACTGAAGACCTCTTTTAGAATATGGTGTACAATTCCGGTCGCCTTGTCACCTGAAACTCAGGGCATTTTCCTAGACCGTCGAGTGAAAGGAGCTAAATATTTTCAGTATAGAGCCGCGTTTTTGAACCCAGATCCCTACTTCTCAATTTCAGTTGTTAGCAGAAAACTGGCCTCAGCATTATTTGCTTCCCATTTTTCGTTGCATACACAATGATGTAGCAACAAGTTCACAGGAAGTATTTTTTATTTAATTACATTCGCCAAGCCTGATATGCTGGCCATTTAACCCTGTGTCATCAATATCTCCAATGCAGGGACAGCAAAAGAGGTTTAAAACTGAAGTTACTCACCATCAAAAACACATACCCAAAAACTGCTCCAATTCTTTTACAAACTTTTACATTGCATTTAGAGTTACATTTTAGTCATTTAGCAGACACTCATATCCAGAGCGACATACTTTTACAGCTGGTAACTGTCAAAGGATGTCAGATCCAGACCCCATATTCATTAGGAAGCCCCCCCCCCCCATGAGCTTGATATGTCTAATAGCCTTCTCTCATTTTCCAGCGATCTTGTGCTCGTATGAAACCCGAAGACCCAGGTTACCTATGGGAGTTTGAGAAAAGAGGGCCACGTCATACCAGACACTGTCTGTTGGAGGACAGCTGAGCTGGCTACGGCTCCTCCGCCCCCCCGCCCCCCCCAATCTATGGAGACTCCCTCACTAACAGCTGTTTCAGAACCACAGAAAGGTATTGAATCTCTTAAATTAGGTAATTAATTAGGCCAATTAAGTGATTTAGAGGACAGATGGAATGAAATCCAGGAGGCAATTGAAACCTAGGGGGAAGCTGTTGTTCAGGGCTAATTTAGATGTGAGAATTCCTGACTCAGTGGTGAGCCAGTGTTGCCCCCTTGTGTACAAGAGTGGAAGTGCGTATGGATGCGCCAATGCCTCATAAATGGCAAAATATTTTATGCTTAATAAGATTTTAATTTAATGCTGGCCAGTAGAAGCTATACAATATAATTATTATATTATTGCATAAAATGAAATTTAATGAAAATTTTAATTAATGAATTAATTTAAAAAAGGATAATAAAAACATTTTATTGTAAAAAAGTTATAAGATGACCAAATAAAAAAATAGCCATAGCTATTTTTGATATTCTATGACATATTAATTACAAAGTTATTTGCACCCCATCATTTTCTGTTGCTGACAGTTAGTCCAGCTGGCATAATACATTTAAAGTGAATGCAAGCACACTTTGATGGGGATGTCAAGTTACAGTTTTAAAAAGGAGCAACACCTTACTTTTAAATGAATGAACTATACACATATGAAACACATCCCATGCTGCCTACACATGGGTCTAAGAATCACTATCTTCCTATATCCACCCTTCCAATTCCTGTATCTACCCCGCCATTCCTATATCCACCCTTCCAATTCCTGTATCTACCCTTCAATTCCTATATCTAACCCGCCATCCCTATATCCACCCTTCAATTTCTATATCCACCCCGCCATTAGTATAATCCCCTTTAAAGGAGCATGAGTGGCTACCTAACCCCTAGCTAAGGGCCCAGAGGAGAAAAGTGTCTTTTCTCTATGTAATAACTGGGAGGACACAGAAGTGGAAATCCTTTCTTCAGGGCAGCATGTCAGCAGCTTATAAATACAATAGATGTTGTTCACAGCCAGTTGCACTTTATTTTAAGGGTTTGATTTATACCACATAAAATTGGTAATAAATAATAAACACCTCATAATTAAGTATGACTTATAACTAAAAAATCTTTTGAAAGCAGTGTGACCACAAAATGTAATAAACTTTTACAATGAAAGTATGAAACAATTAGGAACTGTCTCTGTACTTTTTCAGGTTTATTACATTTACCAGCAACCTGGATATCAATCTTCAAGTTTGAAGCATGCTTTTGCTGAATGATAATTTAAGTGGTAATGTTATCATTTTGTGTCTGAAGCGTAAATATGAATTGTATGCATTGATGTGCAGTGCTCTGAAACCACTGTGTGGTCTGATGTGCTTTACTTTTACGACTTATAAATTCATTAAATTAAATTTAGAAAATAAATACAACCTTAGTTCAGCTCACTTAAACAGACCCTTGTGGTAAAGTGCGATAAAACTTTTCATATCTTTTAGGGTACCACTCCGGGTTGGCAGTGTTCATCTGGTGCGACTGAGTTCCGCTGTCTGCTATGAGAAACTTTCAGAGATTGAAGGACAACGGGTGACGCCGTCCCGGTTCATAGTGACCTCCAGGTGGACCTCCTAGTCCAAGGTGTAGATGTTCTCCTCCACGGGCCTTCTGGTCTGTATCTCGTAGATGATATGACGTGGCTCTCCGCTCCACAGGCTGGTGACAGGAACATTAGGAAAACCCAGGTTCTGCTGAAGGTCCACCAAACCAGTTCTTTAAATTGTAGACTTATAATTTAATTTAAGAAAATATGCCCCAGTATACCAGGCACTGTTACTCTTACCTTCCCCTGCTTCGGGCTCTTTTGTGGATTTTCCCTGAAAGAAAGTTTAATCATTTTTTAAATGCTGTCATGAAGGGGTGTCCTTAGGGTGGGGCATCCTCCTTATCCTGGACAGGTCACCATTTATCCCAGTTTATTTTTAATAAAATTCTGCCAATGCATCTCGTCCCACAGAGGGTGAGGGTGAGGAAATGTTGCTTTCTTCTGATTCAGTCACCTTCGAGTCACCCCTCAAGCCTGAGCCTGCTTAAGTGATTAATAGGACAGGGGTCCCCCCGATGAAGTGGAGGTTATGGAACTTCAGTCGAGACAATTATGCTGCCATATGCAATAAGTTTTATTAATCTATTTTATCTTGACAGTAAATTAGGATGGGGATGACTGCTGTAACGGTGACTGTAGGTGGTGAATGAGTTCACTGTCACAATGTTAATGTTATGATATGTCCTCTCCTAATGAGCCGAAGGTGAGTGATATCTACGTAATACCTACGTTTGAAGCCGTGCAGCACCAGGGAGCCCAGCAACAGTACAAAGAGGAGACCGAGGGAGAGAGAAAGCACTGGAACATTGATCTGGACCCGGAGACTCTGTGAGGGGTCTTCTGTCTATATGGAGAAGACACAACATGTGAAGGTGAGAGGAGAGAGGAAAGAGAGGTTGATCTGATGATGCATACAGTGAGAGTAAGCATGGGTAGATTAAATGGTAAAGGAGTGACTCTATGTCATTCACTCACAATGCTGGCCTGGGTTGGGCTGGAATTACGGTTCAGACCACCCTCCTCTACGAGAAGCAAAGGCTCCAATATACTGCCTGTTGAGAGAAGAGAGACTTCACATTCTGACTGGTCAGGATACAGAATCTACAGGGGAAACTCAGAACACACAAACACACACCCAAGCCAGTAGCATGTGTGCAGTCAGCTTTCAATCCATAACAACCTGTTGTTTGAATGCCAAATTCTTTCTCACTGGAAAGTTTCACTTTGAAACATGATGCTCGCGATACAACTCCAGTCATGCAGAAATTAATCTTGTAGGAAATAGCAGAAGGTCAACACAGTCATATGAGCTGGGTTGCACAACATTTCATATGAAATTTCACAATTACCTGCCACAAAACAAACTTCAATGGCAACGTTTTCAGAAAAACGCCTTTCGGGAGTTTTTATTTTGCTCACTTTGTGCTGACTTATTCAAGTCAGCGATTTAGCCACAAGTGCGTTCTCTTCATTGACCCTAGCTGGACAGACTCGGCCACAGACTGAGATACACAGGCAAAAAAAGAATAAATACTCTATATATAATACCCGTTTCTTTCTTACCTGTGTAAGGGTGTGTCTCTTGACCACTGGGCACATATTTGGTGGTAGTGACTACAGTCACAGCTGGAGCTGAAACGAATAGTTCAAACCTCTTCTCTCAAGTCCGGTTTGCAGAGCAGGCAAAACAGGCAAACTTGCTTTTTGTATATTTCCTTCTCTAGCCTATCCATTTTTTTTACTGACTTTCCATACAAGTGCTTTGGCATGACCACCCAGGGTATATCTCATAACAAAGACGACACTGTCTAGTAACCTTTATCACGTTAGGCCTGAATATTTGCTATTTTAAAACAAATTTCTACAGCAATTTCTGATTTGATGTGTTCAGTACAATCTCAAGGGGTTTGCGAAGTGCAATTTATATAATCCTTATTCGAAATCACAAAAAACACTGAATTTCTGATGAGCGTGTCTTACATAATCGCATGCATTACGCCTACGCTTCTGGATAACATTGTATAACTCATTAAAGCCCCTACTTCACAACCAATCGACAGGCACCGCGGTTAATTTTAGCACAGAGTTTAACAACGCCTGCGCCAGAGACATAAGCATTACAATAGAGGCAATTATCGCCGTCGAGGAGTGTTGAAGAACAGTGCAATTTTTGTTTCGTTTTCATTGTAGTGTGGAAAAAACCCCAGCCTTACATTGTGTGACAATAAAGGAAATGGGGAGAGGAACAGACATCGAATGCATAATAAAGTTAATAAAAACTTAAATACTTGCCTTTCAAAACTCTCAAGGTGTAAGGCATCTTCTTGTCATTGAAGAAGCCGTCAATTTCCACTCTACAACAATACGACCCACTGTCCACTCGGCTCACTCTGGAGATGGTAAGGTCCACCAGGCCCGACTGCATATCGCCGGCTAGCCGGTACTTATCGGACGCTTTGGAGACTACGCGGCCTCCATCCGTCTGTACGATGACGTCGGTGCACCAGAGCGTACCACAACCTCGACCCCAACAAACGCTCTTCAGGCCGTAGCGCTTTACGGAGTATCGGCAAAAAAGAGTCACCATGTCCCCCTCGGTCACCTCGTACGCCAATACCGAGAAACCTGCAGCGGAAGAAAATGATGACGGCAGGCTCGTTTTTTGTGTGACATAAAACGTACTTAAAACTGAAGATATAGATAATGGGCCTGTTGTAGTCATTCTGTAAAAGGACATTTTTGTCATTCCGTTTCTCAGTGTTTCTAATGTTGCACGTGAACAAAAACAAAGTTTGAGAACCCCTGACGTGGACTGCTGTCGTTATCATTATTAGTTTGTCAATTTTTATTTAATTAAGATTGAAACTTGACTTGGTATTGTCAAATGTACAATTTTAGAATTGAGCATCTTTGATTTGGACCAAACCAAAACTTTAAAGGGAATCACGCTTTACATGATTATATTAAGGAGTTTAAGTTTGTTTCGTTTTCTCATAAAAAAGACTATGAGCAAATTAACGGGTTACCGAAGTTTTTATTTGTTCCCAGGTTCTCCTACCTGTTCTCCTATTTTTCAGTAAGTTGGGTATGTAAAAAGACATTGCAGTCCAGCCTCCATTAAAGAGAAATTTTCATTATACATCACGAAGTTCCACGATAAAGTGTACAGTAAACATTATACTCAGACGACGTCACCCCAGACGGTGTCCCACTGACATGTTATCAATATTAGCGATGGATGGGGTGCGGCGCTTAGCGTTGAATTAGCAGACCGACGCCGATGCAAAAGCTGTTGTAGCCACAACACAGACACATGCTTTATAAGCTGTAGAAATGCCCTTTGTAGTAGTTGTAGCTGTGCAGTCGTGATAAGGTTAATAAGCATAAGTGATAAGCACCAGAAGAATGGAATTTCTAGCTTTTCAAGATCCAGTTGTTTTGGTTAAAAAAGCAGCAGCCCTTGTGGTGATTTTGTTGAAAGCCCCAGCTGTGAAACTAGCCAGACCGCTTAGATTAGACCCGTGCTGTAAATCATTTATTGCAGCAGGTTTGTTTAGTAGGCTGTGCAGGAGCAGCGGAGGTCCAGCAGGTTTGCAGCCTTGTAGCAGCAGCCAGTGAGAGGTTGGTGTACATCGACGTGTTGGTTCTCCTGCCTGCGATGGTGACTGTGAGGATCCAGTGCAGACAAAGCTGGCCGGCGCCAAGAGCCATCCCTGGGAGAGTGCTGGAGTCGGGGAGCGACGGGACTGACTCTGGGCAGGACGTCTCCTCTTCACTGTCCAGTGAAGGGGCTGTCAGAATGGGTAACAGTGTTCTGGAGGTTTCTGACTGTGACATCCCCAACTCCTCACTGCTGACCTTGTTCTGGAGAAAAAGGACCATTGTCGCCTGGCTGGTATGAGGGGGGTTCCCTACTGTTATTATTTACACCTCATAAATGGGCAACGTTCATGTCTGTGGGGTCCCTTTGTTCACCAACAAGCAGTGTCTCTGTTTGTGCCACTGGTCTGCATTTGCTTATTATAGAGTCGGGATTGCAGTAGAAGGTTGGCGATTTTTATTTTATTTTCTATGAAGCAAACTACTGTTAGATTGCTTAGTCAATTCAACTTTAAAGACTCACATATGATAAATGCATTCTATTTAATTAGTACACCAGCTTTCCCAGAGTGACATTTACAGATCCCAAGAGAAAATTACAATGTAAAGTGCAAGAACAGTGGTTAAGTCCAAGCTCAGGAGTAATAAGTAATGTCTGTAGTAACCAACTTAACATAGTACACACAGACATTAACAAACAAACTCTTATGTACACCACATTTCCATGAGAGATTGTGATATGTCAGTGCCCAGACAGCAATCACAGAAAGCTAAAAGGCCTTGGTCATAAGTTACGACACGCTGGCTTTCGTACTTGGTGGTGCTTAAAAAGAGACTATTAGTAGAGTCATAAAAAGCATTCGCGCAGCAAAAAGACACAAACTGATGTGAAATGCATATTTTCTCATACATTCAATCTTTTTCACCCCAGGCTTTCATGCTCAGTTTAAAATATTAAAAACGTTTAATCACTGGGAGAAACTAAGGTACTAAAACTCATAGATAAGAGATATCTTTTTAAAGATATCGTTAAAGATTCCCACAAGACAAGATGCCCTTACATACTTTGTTTGGATTTTTTATTTTTATTTTGTACATTTTTGTGCCTTTCCTGCCTTGATCCTTGGCAGTTCTTGTACTAACAGTGACTGATTTTAGAATGTCAGAACACTTTAGGTGTCTTATTATTTTTATTTTAAAAATTATTTTTATTATTCAGAAAACTTTTTATGCGTAAAAATGGCATTCACTTTTTACTTAATTCACTTTGGAGCTGGAGGCATAAATATTTATTGATACCATTTTAAAATGTAAGCAAAGAAAGAAAATGATTGTGGAATACTTAGTTTTGGCTCAGATAAATTTAATATAAGCGTCATTATAACACAAACAACCCAGAAAAGAACCACATGTTCTCTACAGGTTAATGTGCTATTTAAAAAATGCAGCCACCAAAATCATTCTGACCTATAAGCATCTAAAAGCAAAACGCAGGGAAAATAACCCTGTATCAAATTAATGTTGTCCGGAAATTAATTTGAAACTTTTTGTTTTTTTAGTTATGAATAAATATGGAGGCTACTGTAAAATCAGACAGTCGGTGTCTTAGGGAGGCTAACAGGTGCACACTTCAGAGTGGCGCCTCAGCCATGTCTTCCCCCAGCCGAGTCAGACTGCTGTCAGAATGTCGAAGAACATCTGAGCCGTTGGCAACCTGCGATCTTCAGGAGGAGAGAAAACCAGCGAGTTAACTTTTCTTGGTACTTTATGTTTTTTCACACTTCACACATTTTCGTGGCGTCACCGTGTGACCTGGCCTATGGTTTGAGTCGACCGACAAACTTGAACAAATTTGTAAAAGAACGTACTCTAGATAATCCGAAAAGTGGATGAGGAATGTCATTGCAGACCGCTTCTGTGAATATAAGCGTGTTTTCTTTTAATTAGTAAAATCCTACTGATCATAGTTACATGATCTGTGGTCCCCTCTAAGGCTTGCGCTAGAAATAAGGTGTCTGTTTTGCTAATGAGGGAGATCATGGGTATTACGTACCGTAAAGTTAAACTGCCGGTTTTTCTTCGTTTTCCTACAATAAAATGCAAATTGAGAAAATAGCTTTACTAAATTGAGAACTACGAATATATATAGGCAAAAACACATGTAACCATTACTCAAACGGACTACCACTACTCAAGTTTGCCACGCCGCCCCTGGACACCTTGGTGGTGAGTAATTCTGAAAGATCGTAATTTATTATAAATTGTTTAGTGTAAGGTTTACCAGTAGCATGACATATTAAGTAGTTACCATAACATTTCCAACACATGGCAAATACATGTAGATTGTTTCGAAAACCTAAACTAAATTCATAAAATGGAATTGCACACTGAAATCATTTTGCGACAAGAGTGCGCTGCAGTTTGGTAACTTCACAGCTCCCCTAAAAGAAGGCTTGTCTAAGAGAACTGAATCACTGGATACTGTCCGTCATGACCTGGAATCACAGAAAGGTAAGACGTCAATGAACCTCATCATCAGCAATTTACTGTTTGTGGCTTCCCCGCACGTTCTCACTTCCTCTTAAAACGGTGTTAAATCGACTATTCAGGAAGTGCCGGAAATGAAGGGGCCAGTGGACCGCATTTTCTAAAACTGCAAAATTGTGATAAACTATAAGGTAAAATACTAGTAGTTTCTGTCTTCTTAGTGTCGAGCCAATTGTGGACCCTGTTTCAAGTTAAATACTTAAACTCCTGAAGAAAATGTTCCGGTAAATCGTGGTAGATATCTAAAGAATGTAAACACAAAAGGAGTCTCCCACAATATGATTAATCACCCTTTGCGTAATGTCTCCCCCAGACTTTAGTGTGTTTGAGTGGTGACCAGCATGGGTGCACACTCACGATTCAGGAGCAGAAAAGCAATCACTAGGAAAGAAATCAGCGCGGGAGGCACAGCCGCAAGCACCCAGGTCAACGTTGCCCCCGTCACCTGCACACCAAAGATTTTTTTATCAGTTTTAACTGTCCTACTGAAACTGAGGTTTTCGCGTGTCGGAGTGCTGCAGCTACGGCAGCTGCGTAGATTTCACTCGCCTCTGCACTCTCTCCGACGAAGTCGTGACGCACTGAAGAGTAGAAACCCGTAGGACCTACACGGAGGGTAGTTGAAAGGGTGAAGACTTTTCACATGTTAAATTAGAATGGAACCTGTTGTGTCAGTGACGAATCCACATGGCAGCCAACTTATCTGATGAGGCTTGTTTTTTTTTACAACTCGGCGGTTCAGTGAAAGAGTTATATATATAACAATAACAGAAATACAGGTGTCCCAAATAATCACTATTTGTATTTATATAATAATTTTTGCCACTACTAAATATCCCAACATTTAGCAGATTAGCCAACATTTTAGGGAAAACAACTTAAGGAAATACTTAAAGTATACCGTGTGTGTGTCTATCTGTAGTGGTCGGAATCCCTGTGGGTACTTGGT
>JAOVYW010000002.1:4927124-4954302 GCA_025775045.1 Hiodon tergisus | reverse complement strand
TTCGTTAGATTATATGGATTGGTGGAAATACAAGTACAAGTTATCCCCTTAGTTCGCCAATTCCTCTGTGCTGCCATCACTCGCAGAAGTACGTTAATTATTATTGTCCACTTGAAGCCATGTGAATGACTTTACACTTTGCTTAAAGCGTCACCAGTATCACGTAAAGCCTAGCGGTTTCTGAGGGAGGGTCGTCACAAGTGTATTAATTGTATTATATAGCAAGCTGCTTAATATTAATATTGCAAATCGAATATTTGAATTGAACTTAGATTTATCTAACATTCATTAAACTAAAAATAAATCAATTCATGTCTGAGTTAATGTCACATCAGTGATAAAGTGAGATAAGTATATAAACACGCCGGAGATTCGTTTCGAGTGGTAAAATTGATATAGGTTTAAAAGAATTGGGTATTACAATTTGGAGTTTAAACATGGGATA
The DNA here is from genome assembly GCA_025775045.1 of Hiodon tergisus. Classification (NCBI taxonomy): domain Eukaryota; kingdom Metazoa; phylum Chordata; class Actinopteri; order Hiodontiformes; family Hiodontidae; genus Hiodon; species Hiodon tergisus. The sequence continues at coordinate 4,953,857 of JAOVYW010000002.1, read as the reverse complement.
TGTAGTTTATCAATTCGATAAGAATAGGCGAGTAACTCTTGGTCACAGCAGTTACTCCTGACCACAGCAGTTTTCCCAGCAAGTTGATAAGGCCAGAACTGGCAAGGAGAGGTTGCACTCCTGCTAATGGTTGTGTTCATCAAGAGGTTACTTGAAGAAGTCTTATATATTTACGAATAGAGGAAGGACGAGAAAATAATGTAAAGGTAGCAGGGATTGGTTTGGTGTGAGAAAAGCTGTGGGCCGAAGCTGAGTTTAAGTTTTTAAATAACTAATTTATGCGGTTTTGTAATATAAATTTACATTTAGTTTTAATTGCCTTTAGTTAATAGTTGTTGCTTTTGTGGCCATTTAAAACGATGTGATTAATATCAAAACAAGTTTTGTAATACAGACAGGATGTAGCTGGGTGAGTAAGTGGTTGGCTTAATTTGATCCCTATTCAGTAGTTTATTTTAGAGGGTTGTCCCAGACTCTTTTTCTTGTTTTGAGATTTAATTTTTAAAGGTTGTTAAAGAAGTATTATGGGGAAAAGTTTCTATTAGTGAAATTTAATTCAGGTGTCCGGCATATCATTCCTTGAGACACCTTGTGTATGTGTGCTGGCAACAGTATAGTAAATGTGACAGGTTAATTATATAAAACCTATTGTTATGGCCCGGCCCCCAGATAGACTAACCAAGGGGACAGGCCTGACACAGAGTGTATGTGCTGTTTATGTCATATGTGAAAAATCGAAACAAGAGCCTTTGAGCCTGTGCCACTGGGTTTTGTGGCTGTCCGTTGATACATAGTTTAGTTCGGATTTCCTGTGCTGTGAGGTTAATTTTCTCAATCTTTCTCCGTTGTCTTGTGCCCAAGAATGCAAAAAGGACCCCCTGGTGGTGGAGCGTTCCAATCTGCTGAGTATGATGAAACTGAGCGTGAAGGTCCTGATCCAGTCTGCGCTGAGTTTGGGTCGCACGCTGGACTCGGACTACCCGCCACTGCAGCAGTTCTTCGTGGTCCTGGAACACTGCCTGAAACATGGACTGAAGGGTGAGGTGGGGCTGAGGGAGAGGACACCGGCTGTGTCCCGGGTTTAATTGGGAGAGAAAAATGCGTAACGCCTGTTACGGGCCCTTTCCGAGGGAGTAATCCCGTGCAGCCGAGTGTGTGCCCATCGTCAGTCCCGTGACCCTCGTAGTGACTCCTGTTTGTCTCTTCATTCCTCTGTCGCGCAGCGAAGAAATCTTTCATAGGACAAAATAAGTCGATCTGGGGCCCATTGGAGTTGGTGGAGAAGCTGTGCCCGGAATCATCTGACATCGCAACCAGTGCACGGGACCTGCCCGGGATTAAGTGGGTACACCTTTTCTCACCTCTCTGTTTGTCAGTGACCCGTTTGCAGGTGGGAGAGGCTGTGTGGGTAAGGTGTTTGCCGGATTTGTGGTCGGATGCATGTGTAGTTTGTGTGCGAACGAAGGGGCTTTTGGATTGTATAGTCTGTAAAATCTTTGCCCTCTCTCTTTCAGAACGGGGCTGGGAAGGGCGAGGGCATGGCTGCATTTGGCCCTCATGCAGAAGAAGGTTGCAGACTACATGAAAGCCCTTCTTGACCGACGGGATCTACTGGGGTCAGTTGTGTGTCTTTGTTTTATAGCGGGATCGGGGGGGGGGGGGTCCTGAGTTAAGTGGTGACGCAAGAAGCTGAACATGATGAAGGTGCTGGGTTTTTGTAGAATGTGTACCTCAGACACAAGTGATGCTATTTTACTCTCATCCGGTTCCGTTCTCAGGGAGTTCTATGATCCCGGAGCCCTTCTGATGGAAGAGGAAGGGACAGTGATTGTAGGAATGCTAGTGGGGCTGAATGTCATTGATGCCAACCTCTGTGTTAAGGGGGAGGACCTGGACACCCAGGTGAGTTCACCCCCGACGTGTTTTTAGTCAATGTGCTTTGATAAATTCTCCCCACAGGTTTGCTAGTTGTCGCTCCTGGCAGCAGTATCTGACCCGTCTTTGTCTTGCAAAATGTCTGGTTAGGTGGCTGTCATTGACTTCTCGCTCTACCTGAAGGACCCGCAAAACCACGAGAGCCAGAAGGAGTGAGTGCCTTTGTTATGCCACCGCCTCTCCGCAAAGCACACAATGCTTTCTTCTCTTAGCTCGATTTCCAGCTTTTTTCCTGACCCCCTGCCTGGTCTCTCACAGTGATGAGAAAATGACTGCCATTCTGGATCAGAAGCACTACATCGAGGAGTTGAACCGCCACCTCAGGTTACTGTCGCAGACAAACCTTACAGTAACCCCTCTTTCCACTTCGTCATAATCAGTCTTTTAATGTGACACTGTCAAACTGTTCCCACAGCTGCACGGTGACGGATCTGCAAGCTAAGATGGACTCGCTGGAAAAGACTAACTCCAAGCTCATCGAGGAGGTCAGGGCTATGTTTGGGTTCCACATTTAACGCGTGTGCAGACTGTGTGTGGCATGCGTGTGTGTCTCAGCCGGCGTGCTGTGTGGTGTGCGCTAAGTCTCTGGGTGGGTCTCGTCTCTCCCTGCAGCTGACTGCTGCCACAGATCGAATAAACGCACTGAGAGAAGAACAGGAGCAGCTACAGAAAGAGAACCTAGACATCCTGGAGACTAGCAAGCAGAAACAGCAGGTGAGGCCCCTCTCAGGCTCCTTTACACCTCTGGGGAGTCCTCGCCCACCTGAGGCTTAGGCTATTAGGAGAGGTCAGGTCAGCGAGGGTTAGAAGTAAACTGTGCTTTTGCTCTCAGGTGACACTACAGGACAGCCAAGTGGAGCTGGAGACATACCGGCACTCTCGTCAAGGCCTGGACGAGATGTACAATGAAGTGTGGAGGCAGTATAAGGAGGAGAAACGCATCCGTCAGGTCAGAATACATTCCTCTCCTCTGTCCCATATCTCCTCCCACTTGTATGTCAAATGGCAATCTCATTGCCTCATCTCTTGTCTCTTTAGCCTTTCCTCAGTATTCAATAGTTTTATTCAGTGTAGCGATTCATTAGAAGCATGTTGTCAAAAAGCGCTCAATATGTAAAAAGTGTGGATCCTCATGGCCTGTGTGCATGTGAAGGAGCTGGAGAAAGAGCTGGAGCTACAGGTGGGTCTGAAGCAGGAGATGGAGATGGCCATGAAGCTGCTGGAGAAGGATACTCATGAGAAGCAGGACACACTGGCTGCTCTCAGGCAACAGCTGGACCAGGTCAAGAGCCTCAACCTCCAGATGTTCAACAAGGCACAGGTATGTCCTGTCCTGTCTGGAAGACGGCTCGATGAGGTCCTGTTATCAGCTGGGAAGAGGGGTACAGATCTTTGTGTTGTGGAGAACGCTGTATTCCAGGGATCCAGTTCCATTGCAGCTCATTTCCATCGCGTTCTCAGGTGGCTCTTGGTTCATCGCTTCTGTCTTGGTAGGATGCAGACCGGGTTGTCCAGAGGAAGCGAGAGGAGGCGGTGCAGCTCGAAGAGCGGATAAACCAGATGGTGTCCGCCATGAAGGAGCTGGAGACCAGGTACTCCCCAGATACACACGTGATGTGGCCCATGTTTCCAGCTGGGCCTATTCCCGTAATACGGATGTCCCAGAAGTCGACGGGCTTGAACAGACACGCACAACGGCTTTTGTTTCATCCTGATGCTTCTCTTCTCTTCGACAGATTGCAGGTCTCTGAAAACACGCGTGAACAGGCTGACCAGCGGGAAAAGGACGTGAGGCTTGAGTTTGAGGGGAGAGTGGATGCTTTACAGAGGCAGCTGACTGACCTGGACACACTGAGGTACATGGAAATGCACAGATAGGACACAGAAAACACAGGGGGGGAAACACTCTCTCACTCATCTCCGATAATTGTAATTGGTATGCGGAGATTAACTTCCGCACATGCTCAGTATTGGGGTCCATGAGGCCCCTGGTTGGTTTCAACCTCTCACCCCCATCTCCAGACTGGGTATGGAGTCGGACCTGCGCACTGAGAAGGAGCAGAGGCAAAGCATGCAGAAGGAACTTCAGCGGGAACAGGACAACAGCGCAGAGCTGCGCACACAGCTGCAGCAGCTGCAGGGTCTGCAGAAGGTGGGTTTGCTTGTCTGCACTCTGGTAATGGGTCTGACCTGTGTGTGTGGCATTACTGAGCATGTTCACCGTGTGCAGGAGCTCCAGGAGCTTCGGCAGGAGAAGAAGCAGCTGCAACGGACGTGTGAGGAACAAGAGCAAGCCCTGCAGGAGATGGGTCTGCACCTCAGTCAGTGAGTCTGCTCCTCTAGTGACTTTTCTTCACCCTGACCCAACTTCTTCTGTCTTCCCCCACACAAGGCATATCGCATTCTCGCTTTCCTTTTCCCCCCCCCATGGGTCTCAGCATGATCCCCTACTTCTCTGGCAGGTCAAAACTGAAAATGGAGGACTTTAAGGAAGTGAACAAAGCGCTCAAGGTGAGAAAGCAGTGCCGTTCGCCACACCCCCAGACAGTCGATGTTTGGTTCAAACTGAAAGAGCCTTAGAAACCGCACAGACGCCCAATTTCTGTCTGTCAGGGCCATGCCTGGTTGAAAGACGATGAGGCCACCCAGTGTAAACAGTGCCAGAAGGAGTTTTCCATCGCTCGCCGGAAGGTATGGTCCACACCTTTTTATTCTTAACCATGAACTACCATGTAAAAATAGCTGTGTTATCCATCATTTATTTGCTTAATGGACATGAATTCCACCAAGATGTTTAGTAAAGCACTTTTTTCAGGTGTGCAAGGCCGGACCCCACCTGGGCCGTTGGCCAGTCTCCTTGCTCGCTGACGCCTTTCTCCCTGCTCTCCAGCACCACTGCCGGAACTGCGGGGACATCTACTGCGGCAACTGCTCCAGCAACGAGTTGGCCCTGCCCTCCTACCCCAGGCCCGTGCGGGTCTGCGACACCTGCCACACACTGCTGCTGCAGAGGAGCTCCTCCACGGGCTCCTGACCACCGCCGGCGCCGGCCTCCAGGCACGGGACGTACTCGCTGTCCGAGCAGGGTGGTGGTGGTGTTCATATCGCTTGTAAGAAATCGGCCACAAAACATTTGGTGAAACTAGAAGAACCTATGGAGGGGTGTGCTTTTTTAGGGGGAAAAAATACCTTCTTTTCATTGGTACCTAAAATTGTATATTGATTAGGTTTGTCCATTGCCATTCAGTATAATTCAACGAATTTGGTAGGCAATTGTCCGTTATATTAAATGTGGATGAAACACTGCAGTGGTAATTTTAAAAGGGCTGTGAGTGAAATGTGTTAACTAGACAGACATGGGAAGCGGACTCTTGATAAATAAGTTCTCCACTATGTAGGTGCTGTGCCTTCGAGCTTAGTGCTAAAATAGATTGTACAAATTCTGGGACTGGTCAAGGGATTTGTATTTGGTTTTAACACTTAATTGCTGTACTTTTTCTTGTGACCTGAGACATTCCACAGCCACTCAACCCTGGTCTTGGAAGGCCGCCAGTCACTTGCACCACTCACATTTTAATTCCACATGCTAACGGTTGTTCTGTTTGAGGTCAGGCCCTTGACTAAGTGTTACTACATCACCACAGAATTAACAAGTAATCATTGATGCATATTTAATGTATATAACTGTACAGTGAATGTAAACACAAGGCAGTTGGAATTCAGCGATTGTATGGGGTTCAAATTCTAAACCGTAAGGGGACACTTACACAAATTTAGTTTTGACAATCTTTTTCTTCTATAAATGAGACGTTGCTGTATGGAAGTAACTAAACTTAATACCTGAGAAAGTAATTTTGTTAAATCTAAATACTTTTGTTGTTGCTAAGTGGTATATAGCATTTATAAAGCAGCCTGAAGCCAATCAACTATTAGCATACAACAGTTCCAAAGCAGCAACACATCACTGTCTTAATTGTAGACAACTTCTACAGGTAGTAACAATTGAATACATTTCTTCTAAAATGACAGAGGAATGTATTTAGAGGGAAAGGTTAACTTGTATTTTAACTCTGAAATTTTGTATAAAGTGGTTTAGTAGCATGCCCACAGTTAACCATGAAGAAATATTTCTATTTTAAAAACTGGTGAATTGCATAGCTAGCTGAAATTTTGAGCACTAATCAAAGCAGTTTTCCTCATTGGTCAAAGCATGCTGAACACTTTTCTATCAGATCTTTTCTATGAGATTATTGGTGCAAATAAAGTCTTTCTGATGAACGTTTCTCAACCCAGTCTGTGAGAAGATCCATGTCAGAGTCTGTTCAACAAGTTTATTTCTCTGCGCAATACAAAAGCCACAAACAAAAACGCAATGGAGGGAATCAAAAAGTTCCATCACAACAGAAGAAAATTACTTTCTGCCTTTTGTATTGCGTCTTCAGATACACCCGACCACATTCGTACAACCCTCGGTTTCTTTTTAATTAAATAAAAAAAAAACGCAACTCAAACATGCTCTTTCACAATATAAAATTCCAGGTTCACACCAGCAAGATCCTAGACCTAACGGGGGGGGGCAAAGGCCGTACATTTGTGCAGCTACACAAAGCGATCACGTTTCGACAATATTTACAAAGGTGTGTTGATTCATGCACTCACACAGAAAGGGAAGGCAGTTACTCACGCCTGCAGACCTTTTACCCACTGAACAGCAAGGGCCGAGAGGGAGACTGCCACAGGCCATCTCGCAAAAGACCCACACAAAAAAACTACATACATCCAGTGTAAGAAGGGGGATAGGTGTATATAAAAGCTCATTGCCTTTCAAGACTTAAAGGTAGCGGTCTCCATGTGCACTTTAATAACCCCGGGGTCAAACAGGTAAATAAAATGTAAAAAAAAACAGAAAAATTCAGCCCTACATCCCCCACCCTGCCCCCATGCTCATGCTACTGAGTCCGTTCATGCCCACGGAGCCCCGGCTGCCGCCGCCGCCATAGTAACTGCTGTTCATTCCGCCCTGATTACCTGACAGGAGAGAGAAATACCAACTTTAGGACCAACGAGTACTCGGTGCGCAGGCAGCAGAACCAAGTCAAACGATGCCCGTGCAAGCAACAGAACCCCCACATCAGCAGCTGTTCATAGCCACCTACGGTTATGCTGCGCAGGAGAGACACCCCACCCATCCCCACAGAGCTGACACTCACTGTAATCGCTGTATCCCCCCATGCCTGCCTGGCTGCTGTAGCCCCCAGAATAGCCAGTGCTCAGCTGCTGGCTACTAGGCCCATACGTTGATTGGTTAGCTGCAGATGATAGAAAACGGTTAGAAAATATTAATTAAAATATCATGCATTACGTGACCTCTTCACCCTCATACTCACCCATGGCCCCAATCATCTGGCTGCCATAAGCCCCGTTGTTGCCCCCTGCAGTGGAGTTCAGGAAAAGCTCCACATACCGATGCTCTTTGAGAAGGAAAGGAGTCAGTTAACATCAGCCAACATACATACATGTCACTCACACCCACCCACTGCCACTCTCGCACGCACGGCAGACTCACGCATGTTGGCCTTGTCTTTGGACATGGCAGCTACAGCGTCCTCGTGAGTAGCGAACTCCACGTCCGCCTCGCCGGTCACTCGTCCGTCCGGGCCAACCTCAATGTGCACGCGCACCGGGTTCAGCGGAGAGAAGAACTGCAGGGAGGGAGGGAGGGAGAGAGAGACGAGACGTGGCGTGCCCTTTAAAAAAATGCCCTAGTGCTGATCTGAGAGCAGCGCCGCTGGCCTGGAATGTGCTGGAGACCCTGTACTTACGTTGTAGATGTCGGTCTCCGTCGCTCGGTACGGAAGCCCTCGCATGTGCACACAATGACCTGTCGTGCTCTGGAAGGTAGAGCTGCTGTCGCTGTAACGCCCATCCGAGACACCTACAGACATGAGACAAGACATCCAGTTACATGACCTCCAGCCTAGCAGCCTCAAAAAACATTGGTTTAAATCCACTTCTGAAAATCTTTACACCCTCCTCTTGGTTGTTCTCAAAATCGATGACTAAATAGGGTTCAGCTGCTATCGAATGGTTACCAAAGGCATGAATGTGGTAGGAAAAAACGTAACATGCCTTCAGCAACTCGTCCAAACCGCTGACAACCATAGCCTTCACTGAAGTCATCATAACTATCACAGCCTGAAAGACAAGAGGCAGACGCTTAACTACGTTTATATGGAGTCCAATGTGGCGTTCCGCATTATTACATGTCCACAATGCGTCATGGTCTCGGACTACGGCTGCAAGCACTACCCCTAACCCTGATCTGTTTCCCTAGCTGAAATGCCCTGCTGGCTTGAAGCGCACACCCTCTCCAAGACTCCCCGGCCCCCTGTACACCAGCGTTGGACAGGTGCACGCGCCGTCCTTGGGAGGGTGGACGGAACGTTTGAAGGAAAATAAAAAGGGTCCACTCTCACCAGCCTCACCTCCGCCGTAGCCCCCGCGGCGCATCCTATCGAAAGAGCCTCCTCGCCCCATACTGCTGTAGCCACGCCCGCCGCTTGGACGGTCGTAGGGGCCGGGGCGCTGCATGCCCATGGTTTTTCGGGGGGGCTCGTAGTGTGTCCGCACCTCTGCACGGCTGCTCTTGAAAATCTCTATGTACCTGAGAGCATAGACACCCAATGTTGGAACTAGGGGGGCATCAATACCAATCAAGCTTCCTGTGACTGATATTACGGCCAACTTGTTAAAGCAGATCAACATATGCCTTGGATAGGCCAGTTACAAAGGACAATGTAGGTCCAGGTTTGCCTTTTTATTAGTTTAAAGCTAGACGTGGATTTATTATTCTGAAAGCTCCTAAGTTAAGTGGAGTTTTGTGGGAAAAAGGAGGTACTCGTCATTGACCTTCAGACTTAGAAAAAGTAAGGGTATAAAAACGTACAACTTTTCTTATGGTTACCTGGGGAAAAGCTAAACATGGGAAATACACTGTGTCAATGCCATCGTCCTGGTGATGTGGGATAGTGGAACTCCTGCAGTGCCACACCCTGCACACCATAGCCCTCTCAGGAGCATTACCTGTGACTGCGGGATCCAGGTCCCCGTGATGAGTAGCCATGAGGGAGCGTAACACCTGTGTGACTCCTGTGTGTCTACCTCTGGCTTAGTACTGAGCGACCACCATCCCACACCCCCTCGTCTATAGCTCACACCATTCTCTCAACACAGGACAGTTATGTTCTACATGCTATACGGTGCACAGCTTTTGTGGAGTTTATAATAACCAAGCTAATAAAAACGGGCTTTATTTCTGTTCAAGTCTGCGGTCCTAGTGTGTTTTGACAGACGCTCGTATTTAGTCTTTAGGGAACAACTGCTCAGCAGTCTCCAAAGTAGGCTCAAATGTTTCATAGCTTCACCGACGGTGACTGCTTCAGTGTGTTGATCAATAATAATAAGGGAAATTATTTTTGATCGCTCAGCACTAATTTGAGAATCTAAATTCTACAGTGCTTGCTTGATACTCCCATAAAGGCTGTGAAGGTTTATCTTGTTTTGAAAATATATATATATATATATATAAGCATGTGTATACTTTCACCTCTACATATACCGACTATGCATTTGCTTGTGTGTGGATTGAATCGTTACTACAGAAAAACAAAATCATAACTGAAGTAGATTGTTTGTTGTAGGTGTATACCATAAGAAAAGCAACTTATCCAGCCAACCAACCAACCATCCCCACCTGTGCCCTATTCTTTCCTTGTGTTTCTTTAGAGCCTTTTCAGCTATATCCTGTGATGCAAACTGCACGAAGGCCTCCCCCGTACTCCTCCCCTGGAAGTCCACCGGCAATGTTATCCCATTTGGCACGATTTCCAACCCTTCAACCCAAGGACAAATAACCCCAGCGGGGGACATATTAAATCACATGCCCAATCACAACGTTCTCTTTCTCTAACGATTCTCTTCTGCAAAAAAAACACACTCAATGCATTACACATACCAGGCGAGCGTTTCTCTGTTCTTTCAGTGATCATTTTACATTTAGTGATCATTTTACAGCAGATGTGTGACATACTGGTGTGAAAAATTTATGAAAATGTCTGTACAGAGCCTTAGGGCTCCTATGAAATGCAGCAGACATAAACACAGGAGGACCAATTGGTACATCCTTCAACTTTAAAAAGGTGACTTATGCAAGATGCACAAAGAGACTGGAAACGAGATAGAGGGGGGTACAGATGTGCCACATAAGAGGAGCAATGTGACTGAAAGTGAGAGGAGCTCTTGCCCACTGTCATCACTGGGCTCCAGAATCTCTCAGAGTAACATAGCAGACTAGAAGTATGATTCACATGCAGATTTTGGAAAGGGGACGAGCTTTAAACAATGAAACTACTTAAGAATGGATATAGCTCTAACTATACTAACAACATGCAATGAATATAATCCCTGCACTTAGAAATACAAGACTGAGCCCAATAATCAATACTCCGACAAGCGTGCGTTACGGTACACAGGAGCGGAAGCGAGTGGCCCACGCATACCTGATAGAAACTGGACAATCTCCTCCTTGCTGCAACCGAAGGGCAGCCCTCGCAGACGCACCAGTCCATCCCCCGCTGTCTCCGGGCAGTTCGGACCAGTGTGTTTCAGGACCCAGTCCATCTCCACGTTGTTAGATTTGAACACTGGGACAAGGGCGGACACGGGTCAGCATTAGCTCCGGACAGCTGCATGCTCGATTTCGCTTACCGCTCCCGAGAGGCGATGCATCTCACGTACCTTCCACGTATCTGTGCCCCATGGTTTCCCTGTCCTTCTTGACTGCAATCTTCAGGTCTTCCTCGGACTCCAGCTCCACAAAAGCCTCTCCACTTGGTCGCCCCTCTCGTGTGTAGGTGAAGTGGATGCTGGTGGCGTTGTTTGCAATTTTACAGTCTAGAGGACAAACAAAACTGTTAGACATTTTTTTAAAGCATTACTTTGAGTACTGTATGTGTCTGGGGGAGGAATTTTACCTGAGAAAAATCTCTGAATTTCATCCACTGAACAAGACCAAGGCAGTCCCCGAACACGCACCACAAATCCCTCTCCGTCTGCCATAGTCAGTCAGCACCTGCATGAAGGTTCAATATTAGGTTGTTATCTGAAAAATGTATCTTCCTTCGGTTAATGAAGTAAATTGACTTGCATAAGTGCACACTTACTGCGAATAACGATTTACACAATACAACAAAGTAAACAAAAACTACCATAGCACAAGTATCATTAAAACTACAATGCCTTCACCGACGGAAACCGCTAGCACGAAATGGCTAGAGAACGACCGATGTTGCCACGTCGTTCTTACACGTGCTCCAAAAACAAAAGTAATCGCATATATGGTATAATTTAAATTATTTAAACCAATAGCAAGTACAATCAAACGATAGAAATTAATAACCATAATTCTTAAGTTTGAGATCTAGGTAACTAAACAGAGCCATCTCTTAAAATGTTCCTGTCAATCAAATAAGCCTATAGGAATTAGTATTTTTAGACATCGTCCTAATTTCAATTGGAAAATTGGGTCGGTTGGCTACGCATTTCAGTTTAAAAAAACACAGCTGATCCACAACGCAAAACACGACCACACTGGCGTATTCGAAAGTGGTATACAGACACAATACTTAAGGCAAACAAAAAAAATACATTAATAGACAAATTCTCCGCTAAATTCTACTTCTACCAGGCCATCGCATTTGACAAAGGGAAGCATGGTTTCACCCATGCTGCGCCGGCGGTGCCGACATTTTAGATCGCTGATCCCGCTCATATCAACAAATACAACCCTCACCACAACCTACCTTATTTTGTCAGAGTGTATTATACGGATACTCAATGATTAAAGTCGGCAGCATAACAATTCGCAGTCATAAATTTATACTTAACATATAATATCCACGGGTTTAAGATCCGCAATCCAGCTCAGACAAAGGCACACAGCAGGCCTAAAAGAATACACTAAAGCGAGGGGCCGTTCATATACAGTAGCGTTAAAAATTGAGTTCCTACCAAAGACCCCAAAAACTTAAAAACACACTGAAAATATATATATATAATCTGCCAGACAAACAAACCTACACAGTTACCTTATTTCAAGCCGTATTATTCAGAGAAGGTACGTAAAACAATATTCGTCTTTCGTAGGACGTGAGTCTGCGCAATGCACTCCGGTGTTGTTGCCCACGCCCAACGAATGACGTTGCTGATTGTCTCCTCCCTCAACAACAACCAAGAAGTTCGCTCGCAAGTTTTCGATCAGTCGAAAAATATATAATTGCTATGGGATACCCAGAGATAGACACGTTCGTAGCTGAAGTTTTCAAAATTATGTCCAGAAACGATATGTTCAAATATTTTTAAAGTGGTGTGAGAGGTTCTGTCACAGACGTCACGTGAAATTCTCGGTCGTAACTAAACTAAGCTCATAATATGTTTAAAATTTGGAAATGTCTGAAAATAAATTAAAAAACACAAACTCCTGAATTTCACAATCCAGTGCAGAGAATGTTTCACATTCTAACCTGATCACAAGCAACACAACCAAATCTGTCGGCATGTGCACAGAATAGCGACGGAATTTCGCAATCTAAATACACAGTGCTGCTTGTGCGAGGGGATTCGGTTCTTATGCGACAATGTTATGTCACTTCTGTGATTTTTTTTGCAAGATATTTGTAAAGTTATTAATGAGAATTGCATTAATTTGGTACCACGGAAAAGTTGGTTGGTGTTGGTACTGCTGCTTGGACTCATGGCGTCGTCCTGCAAATGAAAAGCAGTTGTACACTATTGGAGGAGCTATTAAAATTAAGCGCATGTCCGCAAAAATTAATGTATGTTTGTATTGCGGCAGAATAACATGCCCTTCCCTCTTAGACATTAATTTCATGGTAGAGATGGTCATTGAGATGTATGGCACTGGAAGTGACCACTATGTGGCACTATCCTGTTAACATGGACAGGGCCTAATTGTTGAACCAGAAAGCTGCAACAAGCAGCCATAAAACCATAAGATGGCAGTGTTTAAGACATCACAGTAAAATATCTACCAAAACTAGAAGGTTCTGGATGTATTGTGTAAAAGAAAACAAAAAGAAAAGAAAACATGGAGTTGTACTCCATTTAGAAGAATACTGGTATAAACTCAATAATGGTTTCAATCGAAAACGCCAACAACAAATTTTGACACAAAATTGAAGGGTTATGTCACTGAATCAGTTACAATGGGAATATAAACACTCTGAGATTAAGATTTTAGGTGAACGGTGTTTTCCAGAACATAACGACTTTCCCCCAAATGGAAAACGTGTCCCATTGTATTAACTGTTAAATGAAGTCACGATGAAAGTAAACATCCATAATACCTAATAGTTTAGGTCAATATCTATACAAAAATAATTATACTCTTAACGGTATATTTGTTCGACGCATTGGGCCAGACTGAAAATTAATCCGTTTTCGGATCGCATGAGGACATCAACTGCAGTATAACACGCCTCCGAAGATGGATTTCAGTTATAGCCAGGAATACATACGACATGGATATATAATCTGAGAATACATAAAATGGGGTTGCAAGATGAACATCAGAACTACATTTCCCATACGTTTACACATTTGCCAGGGGCAATGGCATGCTGCGAAAGTCGGAAATTACAAATATAATACACTGCGTATTTATACGCACTATCGCGGTCAGTTGCCCCCTTTCAGTCCGACTTTCAACGAAAACGGACGGGGTAGTCTTAAACAGTTTACAAAAGCTACAACCATAACATTTACATTAGAGTAGTGGGTAGACAGAAAGCAAGAGAACCTAAGTAGCCACCTCCTAGCTAGCTAACAGGCTAGAAACCTAATGCGCTGAATTTGACAAGAAAAAGACTGGCCAGCAGACCAGTTCAGCTGACTAATCTTCTTAAATGTAGCCATCTACTAATACAAGACACATATACTTCCAGTATGACCATTGTTCAACTTTTTGAATAACCCAAATTAACCTTTACATTTTCAATTAAAATAAAACTAGGCGGATCGTGTGGGTGGGAATTTGTGACGGACGTGGTTGAGTCCAATCGCCTTAGAATATTTATTCATTTTTTTTGACGTAGTAAACTCAAAACCCCGAGATACTGGTAAACCTAACTTGACGCTACAGACTTGCGTTTGATGAGCATTCATTATAACCAATAGAATCTGAGAATTTTGTTGGATTTGCCAATCGTATTATAATCAATATTGAGTAGAGGCGGGGTTTCATGTGAAAAGTACGTAGTATGTTAGGTTGTTAGAAAGTTAATGGCTGTGGGGAAAGAGATTCTCTTCTCGCTTAAGGAGAGTTTCGGGGTTTTCTGAAGTAAAAACGCCGTAATTCATAAACAAATATTAACCTGAAGGGAGTTTAGAATAATATTACGCTTGTTTATACACATATTATTGAGAAAAGTATGCAGGATGCAGTAGCCGGGACGGCAATGCTGACAGACGGCTTCGAGGACGAGATTGACTCGGTGACTCCGCGATCCCCTGCGGTAGGGATGGGGGTAGGGGCCACAACAGGAGCCGGACTCGGGAGTATAGGGATTGGTGTCGGTGGAAAAAAAGTCCGTTTGTTTGGCGAGCCCAGTGGGCCCACTTCAGACAGGCTGGATTTTAAATTAGCTGCGGCAGCAGTGCTTTCCTCCGGTGCGGGATCCGGCAGCGACGAAGACGAGGTCTCTGAGGTGAGCTTACATGCACAGTTTAGCCATCTAGCTAACCTACCCCCTCCCTCCCACGAAGAAATTACATAAAAACAACCACCATTTTAGCCTAAATGTTACCAGTGCCTAATAAATCGTGTATGGACGATCTTCTATAATGAGAGTGTATCACGGACACGGGATTATTTAACCAATCACAAAAAGAAAGTTGGTTTATTTATCTTGAAGGCTGCGGTTAGGGCCTAGTGGTGGGGTGGCTGAGATGGTAGCGACTGTGCCGTCTCAGACGTTCTCAACTTCGCAGTTTAACTGTTTAATAAGCGTGACATTGGTGTTCTTATGATTCATTAACATCGATTTTTATATTTCCTGAAAAAATGACGTCACTTAATGTTGTATAAGCTATTTTTGCCAATTCCTCGACATCCTCCAATGCTGTTTAGCTCTCGAAGTGACCGATATCAGCGTGCCCTGGTATTATAAACGATTAGATGACACAGTATAGTATTTCACAAACACCAGCTAACCACTGTTCGTGTTTAAATAGTACAGACAGTCTCTGCGAGTTTGTCAAATCTTGTTGAGGGTTGGTTAATGTCTGTTCGCTCACACAGCAATTTTTATGGCGAGCTCTCTCCTACAAACTAGCTAACCACATGTGCATCGGAATGAGTTAAACGTCATTCTGCCTTTCCAATGTAAAGACTCCATGTCTCCCGCATCTTGTTTGGTTTTCACACGCGCCTGTCGGTTCTCACCTAAATCCTCTTTTTCTCATACAAACTAATTTTTTGCTTTATGAAACATACCTTATAAACGCCTTATAGTAGTCTGTCACTGTGAACCATGGGTTGACTGGGTGTAAGGGAGTAGTTGGGCTGCCAGGGATTTAAGTTTTCCGTTAAAACTGAATTCACCATGTTTTATGTAGTTTTATGTACTTTTTTGTAAGTAATATTTTGCCCAGTTAAAAAATAGACTCCTAATGGAACAATTGTATTGCTTCCATACTGGCCCTGTGTGTGTGTTGTTGATGCTTTAGGATCACATGCAAGCATTTCACACAAATTGGTGTATTTCTCAATTGCGTAAAATATCATTGCATTTTAAAATAAAACCCTACCATTGGGAGGCCTGTAATGTGCCTTTCTTCAACTGATGAGAGAGATGGTCTATGACTCTTCACTGCCCACTTTCCTCCTTGACATCTTGTCTGTCTCTTTTCTGGCGATTGCTATGATATTTTCAGGTTCTTTCACAATAAGAATATTTGTTTTCATTAGCATAATATAAGTTACAGTGACTAAATAGGTTTTAGAAAATTAGTTCACATAGCGTTTTAAAGATACATTTGAAATGTTTTGTCATAAATGCTTAAGGAATGCTTGGCATCTGGAATGCATCATTTTTGTAACCATTAATCTGTTATTTGAATTAAATTTTGTGTGTGTTCTCCCCAATTTGACTCGCCAATTCTGCTAATGCATTTCGGCTCATCACTATGAACCCTGCCACCCCACTTTTGGAGGTTTTGGAAGTTCCGCTAGTCTCCTCTGCGCTAGCCGCTTTCGAGCCACCTGTCTCTTTGATGCTCTGCATGAGTTTCGGCGCCGATTGGAGGAGAGGTCAATCCCTCCTGACAACACTGTTAGCCAGCAGGTGCCTGGGAAGCCTAGAGGAGATGCTGGTTAGCGCGAGGTTGAGCAAAGCCCTGCCGAGTTCACCCAACCAGCCACGGCCGGTGCTCTGCCAGTTGTGCTGTGCTCTCCTGGTTGCAGATGACACAAGCTGGATTAAAACCTGCGAAATCCAGCTCATGGGGCTTAGTCTGCGCTCAGGCGAGCTCCTTTACCAACAGAGCCGCTCACGTGGCCAGGGGACGTTGGTTAGTGACAAGCCAAGAGAAGGCCTGTCGATTTCACCCACCCTAACCTGGACAGCACTCGGCCAATTGTGCACCGCTTCTCTGCTTTCCCACTTGCTATTTGCAGTCTACAATATACTGTCTTTTCAGTATATCACAAGATTATCCATACAATACTACTAACAGGGGTTGAACATGGATGAACATAAAGGACCTCTAGGCAGTTTAAATCCTTCCTTTACAAGTTTTGAGCTGTTTTTAGTTGGATGTTGGACTTTAGTTGGATATTGGAATTCTTCAAGAAGGAAAGTTCTTTGAGTGATAAGAGGTGGAAGTCTTCTCCTCACTCTACATTCTAGAACTTCCCCATGAAGGTTCAGATCTGGTGTTTGACTTCATCCTGGTGTTCATGAAACCATTCTTGAATCAGTTTTAACTGTCTATGGGAGTGTTACTGTTTTGAAATATACGAACATCTTGAGGAATTCATGTTTGCGCTATAGGATGCACCTGGCCACCTAACGTGGCTTTGTACTAACGCCTCCCACGAGATGGCTGCCCTTATAACAGACCCACCGCCATATTTAACAGTTGGGAACAGGCAGAGTGGGTCTAAGACTTCCTTTCTCGAAACATAGACCTGTCCTGAAAAAAGTCAGGCTCATCATCAGACCGTATTGCTGCCTTCCACTGCTCATAAGTCTAGATTTAGTGCTTATTACACCAGGTTAAGCGCTGTTGCACGTTGGCCTTGGTTATAAGCGGTTTCCTACCAAAAAATATCAGCTTTGTGAAACTCACGGCATACAGTATTTGTGGAGACTGGGTCACGGAGGTATAGATTCAGTTCTGTGGTAACTATCCTGTTCAATGCCCGTCTCCCTGCCATATACAGGATTGGTTTTAATTGCGATTTGGTTACTTTTTCGTCCTTTTTCGTTAGGTGATTCCATTATTTTGTCTTCCAACTTAATAACCCATTTACATGCACACACATACATGTTGTTTTTTCTATTGTGTATGAGCTGTGAGTTTTAGGTTAATGTGAAGCAGGCCAGTTGGACCTGGTTCTGTTGGATAGAATTTGAGGTTTACACCTTCTGTTCAAGTCAGGGGCAGCAACGATGTTGACTGGAGCACTGGAATTGTAGTTGCAGCGAACAGTGGGTATAGTGTTCAGTGGAACAGATAGTGGGAGGTGGCGGTGTGAGGCGGCAGTTGTCAGGCTTTACCCTGTCCTCCCTGCCTATGTGGAGAAAGTCACTTGTGACAGCTGTCAGTGTGGGTTTGGGGGTGGGGGGTTGACTGTGGTATAATTACAAACTTTATACATAAAAATTGCCGATTTTGAGATGTTCCCGTTTTATATTGGAACCGTTTTTGCATGTTGCATATTTTCAGGTATTTACTGAAGTCCCAGCTAAAACCTAGGTGTTGCGTAGGGCTAGCACAGCTGCAGGGTAGCTGCTTTTTGCCGCGGCTCGAACCTGAAGTCCAGGATTAGGCAGATGCTTTTCCAGGCCTTTCCAGCTCACGTGAGCATGTGCATCGGCACCCGTATGCACCGGGAACTGTCATTAATGGGGATTACTGCTCATTATTTGGCTTTGGAGTCCCGATGGAACTACAGCCCACACGGGTCATTTGTGCTGCGTTCCTTTACCATACACATTCTGTGAAAGTGCTTGTGAAATTTTATTCTGAGATATTTCTTAACTTATGTCTTTTTTTTGTAGTTTGCCATTATTAAAATGCACAAAGAATTAAAACAAAATGAGTAAAATCAGATCAGTTTTTATTTTAGTTTTTATTTTTAAATTTCACCTTCAGTTTTTCAGTCTGACCTTGTTTTATTGCAGAATAAAGTACATTGTTATACTGAAGATGCGAATGTGCTTAAATCGCCTTTTTTGCAAGCATTTCCAATGAAATGGCCCAAAAGCTTCCAACGTTTATCAATGTATGGTGATGAGTTTGTTTGAAACCCAGTGGTCATTTTCAAACGCAGGTAGATGTTACTGCATGTATGCTTTTACTTGCTAAAGGTTTGTGTGTAGTGTCAATTGCCCGTATGTTATTGACCACTAAAATAAACAAGTTTTGGATGAAAGTAAATAAAGACTTAAAAGTTCTCAGTAAGGCGAAAATTGAATGAGATAAGCGCATATTGAAACTCGATGTCGACTGCGTAACTCATCGCTGGTGTGTTTGAGGGTGAAGTTCAGCAGTAAGCCCTGTGTTGTGTGAGTGGAAATGCCACACTGAGCATAGACGACATTAAATTGAATATATTGCATACGTGCTCGAGCATTTGCTCCCAAGGATGTAATTTGTGACGCTTCGTAATCCTCCTGAGAGCCTACGTACCTTCACTTTTTTCCTTGCGCTGACATGGTCATGAAGGTTCTAGCTATGTCATGTTTAAACCAAGCTGCTCATTAATCAAGACATTAAAGTAACAAGTTTTTAAATTGATCCAATTAGTGGAATTAGGGTTAATGGACAAAACATAAAGGTCTGGCAGAGGTTGTTGTTTTTTTTTTTTTTGTAGACTTTCACATTTTCTGCGTTTTTTGTTTGTTGTTGCATCGAATCGACTGTGTGTTTGCACAGTTTAACTGTTGGGTTTAATGTTGATTTTGAGTTGCCTACAGATACCTGACCGTAAGAGAAGGAAATGTAGCCTTGTGTGTTCTTGGAAAGATCGTTTCTATTGCCAGTATTACTGACCTTCGTTAAACTAATGCACCACACCCTAGGCAGCACGCACGGAAGAGAAAGCCCGTGTCTCGGCTGTAAATGGATCCAGATGCAGAGGCTGCTCTGCTGGAGACGCAGCTCTACGCTGTGACGGCGTATTAAAGGGAATGCCAGGACAGAAAGTCGCTTGCCTTCCTCACTGGTGGAAAACGTAAACGACGAAACGCTTGATGTTCGCCATGATTATCCCCTCGCCGAGAGGCTAAGATCAATTAGCGGATATGGCGCTCAAGTCCGTTAGCTGGCTGTATCCGCCATAGCTAGGAAGTAGATGGGAGAATTGTAAACTTTGAAAAGGGATGGAGTGGGACGTGGGTTTTCAATGGAAATTACCACTTAGTTTTAGAGTCGACAACCCAAACTCTGACAAGCAACCCTGAAACTCTGGAGTGCTTGAACAGTGATGCACTCTGTAGTATGTTAATGTGGGACGGGAGAGTCTCTTGCTGGAGAAGCTGTGGATTTAACTAGTTGGTCTGTGCTTTGTAGCATGGGGCTGGCAGTCCTGTATGTTAAAATCACCAATGACATTTAGACCCGTCATTTCACCCTACAGGTATAAGTCTGTGGCTGTGTCCGTCTCCTGCCCTGTGATAGACTGCCGTCCTATTCTGGTTGTACCCTACCTCAAGCGTTATGTGTGCGGGGTCGGGCCCTGGCCTGGATTTGGTTAGCGGTAACAGAAAATGAATGGGTGAATGGTAATAGGCCTATGTAAAAGTGATCTCCGGAGAGGTAGGCTCACACACAGAGATGCACCTGCTCAGTGGCACTGCCCGGATGAAGTTATGTTGATTGTCTCTGCCTCTGCCTCCAGATGCTTGTAGAACACCAGACGGTCAGACCAAAAGCTCATTGCAAAGCAACGTGTCGAAGTGGCTTTAATTGCATTCCGTGGTTTCTCGGTTAGTTTTAATGGCGCTCCTGTCATTTAGTTACATTGCCGTAATTGTTTTATTCTGCAAAGATTATTCCTAGAAAATTGGAGACCGCGCCCTTAATTAGCTTACTTTGTCTGTCTGATTTGTCAGTCTCATGTGACTCCTGGGGTTGTGGGAAGTACGTAAGTTCGTTTGTGGCTGTCTGGATTCACCCCAGTCAGCAGTCCCGCACAAATCAATGTTGTGCGTTTGGAAAATTCATGTCTAGTTTAAAGAGAAGGTGGAAGATGGGGATTTGCGTTTTGCTTCGTTTTTATTTATTTTATACATTTTGAATCGCTGATGATAAAATAAACTGAAATGTTATATTTTTCTGACCAATTTGGCAAATAAAACTTTTGCTAATGCATCTCTGTTCTTCGCCACGGATCCCACCTACAAACTCAACCTTTCTCAGTTCATCGGCACCTGACATTTCTTCATAAAATATGGTAATAATTCTTGAGATAATGACATCATTTCTCATATGGCCCATAAGTTTGTTGTAACTCTTGCTGCTTCTGTCAAAACAGCTTTTACAATTTTATTGCCAATTATTCTTTATTACACCTGCCAGGGCAAGTCAATTTCTTTTGAATTTCAGTTGTATATACATCACATGGGATAGTAAGTATTTACAGGAGTGAATGGCTGTTATAGGCTTTGAATAAATTGACATTTGCTAAAATACCAGAAATGTTAATGTGGTGGGGAGTTGTTAAGGTGCTTTATGAGCCCTCTCATACGTTACTTCAGAACTGTAAAGAGTATCACAGATGTGTTGTTAATCCGTGATTAAATGCATTAAAAATTGAAATGTTTGAAAAGACCGGTGAAACTTTTAGCATACTAATGTGAAGTTATGTTCGGAGTTTGTACTTTTATGCATTAGTAATTCCCATTCCTGGTGGAGATTAGTCATCTGTGAACTTTTAAAATTACTTTCTTTTGTAGTGACCTCAAACTACCCTTTTACCCCAAACCCTTTAAAGAATACTTGAATTCACTGAATACAAAGAGACTCGAGAGCACAGATTTGCGCTGCTTTGAGTTCATTATAGAGCTGGCAAGAGGCGTCTCACCAGTACTGGTTCATAGCAAGAGCTCAAAGATGGACGCAGGGTCTTTTGGGAGTTCCAGAATATGGACTTGTGAAAATGGGAATCATACTTTGTCTAAAATTGTTCACACTATTCCAGAAAGGCATGTGGACAACGACCCAGGGACTTTTTAAAATGGTTTGCTCAGTTTCATTCAAATTGCGCTGTCTTGAGGGTGGAAATGGAGAGGAGCGGTCAGGCAGGTTCCCTGGCGCTCTTCTGAACAATCCCGATTGGTCAGCGAGCTTTGCGGTATATACCAGCCCCACCTCAGTACACCATGGCACCAGAAGACACAGGGTGGTGAATGGAGGGATGAGCAGTGAAGGGAAAAGTCTGACCCACCTCCTTCCTCCTCGGACAGCTTCTATTTTTACGTTTTTACTGTTTGACGTCCTCCCTTTACCTGCGGCATAGCCACACTGGCGAAACAACCTACGCTTTGATAGACAATTTCCATCACTATAAATATAAACCCGCCGCCCTCTGCGGGGGCCGACTGGCACCGTCTTGGAAGCTTGTCAGCCAGTGTGCGTTTCAGTGCCTCGGTCTGTCAGCAGTGAGTATCGCTGGGAGGGCACTGTACTCCAGTCTGACCCCCGAGACCGACGTCCTGGTCGGGGAGTGTGTGGAAGAGGAGGGTGCAGGAGTTGCCGTGCTCCCCGGGAGGACTTGGTTACGTCCCATCGCTGACAGGCTCGTGTGCCTGGCAGTTACATGCCACAGGCTGGGACTGAAAACCCTCTGGAGTCCCAGCGTGTAGTTCTGGGACTACCAACCTGCTCTAGGGTAGTGCCATGGACATTTATTCCAGTTATCCTGGCAGCGTCTATGGTCTGAGTCTTGGTTTCATTTGTTCAGGGCAGCGGGTGGTGCCGTGATTAGGCAACTGGAGTTTTGAGTTCCAGTGGGGTAACTGCTGCTTCAGGAAGTATCTAGTTGTATAAACGCCTACAAAGTAGCTGTCGGCTCTCTCAAGTTGCCCTTGATAAGAGCCTTCTGCTGTGTAAATAATGTGCAAGTTAAGTTTTCTATGCCTTATCCATTCACACTCGTTCCAGAGGTGCTAAACATTACTTGACACTAAAGTCAAGTCGACATCTCTTAATAGAACATTTTTTTTAATATTAGAAAGCCAGTATAAAAATTCAAATTAATTAAATTGGAAATGCATAGAGCGGAAGAATTTTTCTATGTAGCCTGTGGTAGATTCCTGGGGCTGATCCTGTCCTCATTTTACTTGTCATGTGTGAACCCTTTTAAAAAAGCTAAAACGGATTAAATGAAACCGCTGGATTTGTCAGATGCCATGTACAGTATACACTTGTTTGTCTAGAATGTGCAGTGTGTAACTTGGTAACTCAAGTCACCAGTGTGACAGAACTATTGAAAATCAACCTCAAGTTTGGAGTGACACAAACGCATTTATTGGAGTGGAGCAAAATCAGCAGTGTTTTTTACCCTGACTGAACTTATAATGCAAGTTAATAATTTAGTTACGTATCGATAAGAAATGCCCTCACACATTTTCCTCGGTAAGCCATACTTAGCCAGGCTGTTGCTTTTGATTTCTGTTAAACTAGCAACTGCGTGCATTATTAATTCATAATGGGTTTATTTCAAATCCTAGTATGAGTATGAGCGGCCACGTGTGCATTCTGTGGTCTCCCGTCTTCAGGTGGAGTCTTTCATACTGGACCAGGAGGACCTAGACAACCCTATGCTGAAGACTGCCTCAGAGCTGCTCCTGTCCAGCACCACAGACGGAGTGGACCTACGGACCGTGGACCCAGAGACACAGGCCAGGCTGGAGGCGCTGCTGGAGGCCGCAGGTAAGGCCCGGTCACTTGGCCCATTCAACTCCACCACACCAATTACGCTGTGCACCCCTTCCCTGTGGGATTAAAAAAAAAGCCCTAATTTTCTTGTGCTGGAACAGATGTCAATCACACATTGGTATGGCCTGAGCGTCTGTGTGTTGCATGGATTTGGGCAGGGTGTGTGTCAGGTCTGTGTGTTTAACGTCTCCTGACCTACAGTGGGTTCACTGCAGAAGACTTGGAACAGGTGCCTGGTACGACGGCAATTCCTGTGGGCTCTCTCGCTCGCCCCCCTTGCCCCGTAGTACGCTTGGGTGTTCAATTACAAAGCTCCACCGTCTGATTGGAGGTCCTGGGTCAAATTTCTTTCCCTTCTTCTGGAATGACTTCATTAGAGAGATATTGCCTTTTAATGTCTCTCCGTATTTAAAGCTGTAGGACTTTGTAGTATTGAGTATTTTGTGTACCAACTAAGAATGAAATCAGGTTTTTGTCTTCCCAAAGCCCTTTCCCAGCCTTAAGATTTTACCTGCACTGTGCCCGTCTGTGGGTCGCTTGTGTTCCACCTCTGTGTCACTCTTAATGATCTGCGGTCTGACCCAGGCCTCCACCTTCAGTGCCGGGGCCAGGTTAAACCTGTGGCTGAACTGCTGTTAGCCTGAGTGTGGTGACGCTGCTACTGTCTGACCCAGGCCTCCACCTTCAGCGCCGGGGCCAGGTTAAACCTGT
The DNA here is from genome assembly GCA_025775045.1 of Hiodon tergisus. Classification (NCBI taxonomy): domain Eukaryota; kingdom Metazoa; phylum Chordata; class Actinopteri; order Hiodontiformes; family Hiodontidae; genus Hiodon; species Hiodon tergisus. The sequence continues at coordinate 4,929,968 of JAOVYW010000002.1, read as the reverse complement.
GGCTGAACTGCTGTTAGCCTGAGTGTGGTGATGCTGCTGCTGTCTGACCCAGGCCTCCACCTTCAGTGCCGGGGCCAGGTTAAACCTGTGTCTGAACTGCTGTTAGCCTGAGTGTGGTGACGCTGCTGCTGGCTGTGTATACAGTGATGGTTCTATAGGCTACTGTGAAACAGCAGTGACTTCACACAGAACCAGGAGCATTTTATTTCTATTGAGAAAGAGAGGTGAGGTTTTAAAGAAATTAAAATGAATCAATAGACATGTACCCTCTGTCCACGTCCTATGACCTTTTGCTGTTTAGTTGAGTTGTTGGTCTGTCTTCCTCTCATAGCCAAGAGGATGAGGAGTGGTGGAAGGCAGCCGCACTTTAGGACTGTATGTGTGTGGAATGTACTCACAACTGTTCGGTCAGCAGTGTATACAGTTTAAGGTGTTTAAATTGTCGGTGAGTGCATCTAGTTGCATCCAACATATCGGTGTATATGCCGAGTGTGTCGCTAAGTGAACGGGTGTGTGTCAATAGGAAGCCGAAGTGCGTGTGCTTCTAGTCGTGGCACACACAATCGGTGGTCGGATCTTGGACCAGTGCAAAGCCCCCGTTCTCTCAGGTGGTGCGTTAGACATACGCAGTCCAGCGTCTGCAGTCTCCCTCCTGGAAATGCGCACCCAATTGTGCTGGGAGGAAGGGGGGCTCTCTGGGGTCTCCTTGCCCTGAGAACGGCTTTCACTCCATCTATAGCTAATGGGCTGCTCTTATGTAGGTCAAAAGAACAAGCAGTCTCTCTCTCTCTCTCTCTCTCTCTGCATGGAATTCCTCTGCAGTCTTTACTGTCTCTCTCAGTCCAGCCCAGCCCAGCCCTCAGCTTTCAGCTCATATTTTATTCATTGAAGGAGCTGCCCGCCGCCGCTGCAGCCATTAGGCTGAGAGCGGTTAGCGGTGCCGTCTTCCCCCTGTAAGCTTTGTTAAATGCTTGTAAAAATAACACAGTGCATTAATCAAATGCTGTTGAAAACCTGCATCCTAACACTGATTATTTTCCTGTTTTTCTTTGAATGGTCTGGCTGTTCCATTCTCACAATTGGGTCCGAAATCCATCCGTGTCATTTAAAAGAGCCTTGGTGCAAACATGAACCTTTCTCTTTGTTAATTATCTTAGCGTAGCTACTTAGCGTTCATTCTTTCTTTTTCATGTTCATGTACCTAAAAATCACGGCTTGCTTTCATGCAGCATTTTAACTGCCACAGGCTACATGCCATACACTGGGCAGCATACAGAGCAGAATGTTTACCAGCCTGTTGGGTATTGTAGTTTACCAAACCTGCTCCATTGCTTCGGTCTCTTTGCTGTTTATTTATGCGTGTTCGTGTCCTGAAGTGCACATTTAGATGCTTGGTCATGGTGTTGATTGACATCTGTTCCTCCTCCCTTTTTTTGATCAGTACAGTGTTTTGTCTGTACAGCCAGTTATAAGCAGTCATTCACAGCCTCTCACTCTAGCAGGTACCCTTCAAAAGCTCTGAGAAAGCTCATACACATAATAATCCAGTTTGGTTATTTACAGTGATCACAAATATACTAGTGAGCATGCTGATTCATGTGTTCATAAGCAACAAGTCATGGCCGTTTGCAATTGACCCTACTGTAAACTGGGTTGGCGTGCACTCGCGCGCGCGCGTGTGTGTGTGTGTTTACAGCGGTGTTTAATGACTAACCCGTTGCACGGTTTGGACATGAACTGAATGTAGGCTTTGTGGTTTGTGTGTGTGTCTGTTTTCACTGGGACTGGCACTAACCGTGGATGCGTTTGCCTCCCCTGCCTGCCTGCCTGCCTGCCTGGCCGCTGGCGTGCTGTGACTCCTGCCCTGCAACGTGTTACTGAAGGCATTGGTAAACTGTCCACTGCGGACGGTAAAGCTTTCGCAGATCCCGAGGTGCTGCGCCGGCTGACGTCGTCGGTGAGCTGCGCCCTGGACGAGGCCGCCGCTGCCCTCACCCGCATGAGGGCTGAAAACACGCTCAACGCCGGCCAGGCCGACAAGTATGTATCTCATCTGTCTCTGAGGATAACTCTGCTTTCTGCCCAGGAAATGCATGTGATTGGTTCACCTGCTGAACACACTTTTGTGTTCACTTGTTTGAACTAATAGCGATTCATTATTTATTGGTGTACAGTTGTTGCTTTTATGTCTTGTGGTGCTGATGCAGGTTCAGTTTCTGTATTGTGATGAAGCTCCCATTTTCTCCATTATAAATCTTAATGCGGCGTCCACTAATGAAATGCATCGGTAATGCCGGCTGTAGATATTGATAAATGCAGCCTGTAATTTCTCATTTCGCCAGCACAGTCCCAGTAATTGTAGCAGTTTGGTTATTTTTAGCCGTAGCTTAGCGGAGGCCTGCTCCGACGGAGACGTCAACGCCGTGAGGAAGCTGCTGGACGAGGGCCGGAGTGTCAACGAACACACCGAGGAGGGCGAGAGTCTGCTGTGCCTGGCCTGCTCCGCCGGGTACTACGAGCTAGCACAGGTACGTCCACGCCAACGTACCTCTTCTCCTGTGTGAGCTGTGTGTTAAGGCTCACATCTATGGTTCCTCGGCAGGTGCTACTGGCCATGCATGCTAATGTCGAGGACCGGGGCATCAAGGGAGACATCACGCCCCTCATGGCTGCAGCCAGCGGCGGATACGTGGACATCGTCAAACTGCTTTTGGTGCACGGGGCTGACGTCAATGCACAGTCCTCAACAGGTGAGCGCGCACGCGCATCAGCACCAGCCCCCGCCCCCCCCCCGTCGTACGCGATCACCTCGCCACGCGGAACGCCCCTCTGAATGCCCGGTGT
>JAOVYW010000002.1:4917012-4927024 GCA_025775045.1 Hiodon tergisus | reverse complement strand
GCGTTCCGTTAGCTGTGTCGCTTTGGTCGGTGCGGTTGGGGGTGGGTGGCAGGCCCTACCGTCTCTACATTTACTTTTGCGGCACTGGAGTGCCATTTATCCCTAAATGACTCTCACGCCCCATTGACTCCGTGGCCAGTCCCCGCTCTTCCAGCAGGGGATAATGGGCCCGGAGGCGTGTGGCTGAACAAACCTGCTCTGTTTGTATTCATGGGGCGCTTGCTGTGCCATTTCCATTGCCATCTTTTCTTTTCCCTTTTTTTTAAACATTTATTTCCCCCCTCCCCCATTCCTTTTTGGTAGCGTAAATAATTTCCAGGCTTCCGTCATGCCTGGACTTGAAGCGGTCTCATAATCGTTGCTAGTTACCCACCCCCGGCATCCCTGCTCCTAACTGAAGAAAGGAGAGGAACACTGAGCTGGGGTATCGGTACTGCTTCCACTTTAATTATACATGCAAGAGTAAACTCATTTAATCCCCACTTGTCTTCCTGTTTCTCCTTCTGCTTAATCCCATGTCCATAGTGATGTGTAATTGGAATAAAATCTCCCCTCCTCATTTTTGCTCTCGGTGCCCTTGGTAATTGCTCTCAGGCGACGCCTCGTGAAGAGTGGCCGTCTTTGGACCGCCTTTGTTCCGCGGCCCGCTGCGTAATTAGCTCCTCGTGGGCCCAGGTTCTGAATTGGCCCTCTTGGATCAGCAAGGGGGGGTCGGGTCCGAATGTGTCCTTGTATCTGCAGATTCTGCCGGCTGCTTCTTATGTGACAACTTGTGACTGTTGGTGCGGAGAGGGATCAGATTTGGGGGAGAGGTGGGGTCAGTTGTGAGTCATAGCAGATGGGTCGTCCCCCCGTGTTGGGGGAGAGGCGGGGCCAGTTGTGAGTCATAGCAGATGGGTCGCCCTGCCGCGTTGGGAGAGGCGGGTCCATTTGTGAGTCATTGCATACGAGTACAGTAGGCTACATGAACACATTGCTCCTCTGAAAGTGCATATGGTTTTTGCAAAGGGCATGTAACTCATGCAACTAATCTGTAATCAAAGTCAGTCTGAGCATTTTGCTTCGGTGATTCACCCATAAGGTATCTGCTTCAGTCGGAGATGAAGTCCTCTGGCCCAGATCTGTACTTCAACCTTCTAGGTTTGATAGATGGCATGTCTTTTAGATTCTACGCTGATTTAGTATGCTTACGCTATGTCAGCGGTCCCCAACCTTTACTGACCCTCAGGCAATAATATTCAAATGGTAGGTGCTGTGGGAAGTATCTTTAGAAAGCCCAATATAGGGTATATGTGCTGAAAACGGCTGAACTTGCCAATTTTTCAAAATGCACGCGTCTACTTTTTGCGACTACGTTAGGGATCACGACCAAACAAAAAGTCGAAATGGCCGGATATGAAAACATTGTTTGGCGGTATTGTATTTCGGGAAAATGTATGCACTGTGAATTAAAGTTGGGTATAAACTTGCGTCCTAGAGCAATATCTGACACATCCCTTGAAGTTATTTCGACTACCGTATCAGATTCGTACAAGCTGTTACAAGGAAGCGCCTAGTTATTAAATGTAGTGCTGACCATGCGTTGGTCAAGCCTACCCACTGTGTGTGCATAAATAAGGTATAATCCTGTTACCGAGTCCTTTCGCTGCGACGAAAGATCCAGCCAGTACATTTGCCCACACATTGGCATGCTTTGCCTCGCCATGGCGATCGAGGATGTTGGTGGGAAAGTGTGATCTGAGCCAACTACCAGGTACACATTTTTCGCGCGGTTAGGATGCTGTTGTCGTTCCTCCCCCCTGAGCTCGTTCACACGGCTCCGAAGTGGTGGAGATGTTGCTGGCGGACTTGGCGTTTGACCAAGCCGTGCCTTCAGAAAAAGAAAAGGAACGGGAATTAAAACCAGGGCGAGTGAACCCGCGACCTGAGCGGGAACGTTTCCCATCCGGAGTCCATAATATTTTGTGTGTAGACAAAACGGAGGTCTTTAAGCGCAGCGCAGCGCTTGCGCATTGGGCTGCGGGGGGTTGCTGAAGGTGCGAGTTCCCCTGGGTTTCCCAGCGACGCAGCTGCTGTCAGAAGGGGATGGTTTGAGCCTGACTCATCGGCCCGTTTCCAGGAAAGGCCTGAATGACAGCTCTGTGCGGGCCCAGGGACGCTAGAAAAGAAGCCTCTGTTTTGGTGGCGCCGAAATCTGGGCCCTGATGTGGCTGCGAGCGCACCGTGAACCCCTGTGGTGCCTCCCCGGCTCCCATGCGAGGCAGAACCGGGTCGGTCGCACATCCCACCGCTGCGGGGGAGACCGGGCTGAAGCCTCACAGACTCTAAATGAGCCATTGTGGGACGGAGCTCGGAGACGGGCTAAAGGGGAGCGAGGGGACAATTTGCGGTTGGCTCAGCGGAATGTCACGCATTCCTGGTGCTCCACAGGGATCTGCCATGGCTCAGAGGAGAGTAAAAAGGAGGTTTCGGAGAGCTCCCGGGACATTCGGAGCGGGCCCTTAATTGCCCACTTTTGTTCCTTTTCTATCAATTCAAAGCGTGGTGCAAAACATGCCACATATGGAGGTTTCAGTTGGGAGGAGGTTTTTCTACAGCAAGCGCTCGGACAAATGCCATTATGCAGCATGTGGCCTTGTTTGTCTTGCCTCCGTATACAGCACAAACAGCCCTAAAAACCGTGTTGCATCGTTTAAATGCGCTTTTAAAATTGTTAGTTGGGAGATTTTAATATGTAAGGTCATAAGGTCAATGTCTGTCACTGTCTTAATTGTTCATTTCGATTAAAGTCTTTGACAAATGAGCACGATTCCGCTGTTGAATCCTCCATTAATTTTGCAAATGGGATGATGAATAAATGATTGGCCTTGCCCTTGACTGAAGGTGTCCTTTCCACTCCCTGCAGGCCAATGAGAACAGTCTTCTCAGTGCCCAGTTGAAGGGTTTCCCACTCTTTCTGCACTCGAACCTGGGGCTGAAGGATTGCAGCGTGAACCCCAAGTCCCCCCTCCTCTTCATCACGCGGGCCCGGGAGGTGGAGCGCGGCCCGTTGCCCGGCGACGACTGGACCGTCTTTCAGTCCAACCACTCCACCTATGAGCCGGTGCTGCTGGCCAAGACCAAGTCAGCAGAGAGCATCCCCCAGCTGGGCGTGAGCGCCGCTCTGCACACCTCTGTTGTGCAGGACCTGGGCCTGCACGACGGCATCCAGCGCGTGCTCTTCGGCAACAACCTCAACTTCTGGCTGCACAAGCTGGTCTTTGTGGACGCCGTGTCCTTCCTGACGGGGAAGCGCCTCTCGCTGTCCCTGGACCGCTACCTGCTGGTGGACATCGACGACATCTTCGTGGGCAAGGAGGGCACCCGCATGAAGGTCTCGGATGTTAAGGTACCGCCCCCCCTTCGCTTAGCGCCGCACCACTGGGCCACACTGTCAGTCTGCAGGGGATCTGCCATTGTGCGCAACGCGGTATTGAGGCGTTTTGGGAAGCTAGCGGCCTTTTGGAGATAACTGCTAATGGTCTGCTTTTGTTCCATTCTGTCAGCAGGCCACACATGGAGGTTTCAATTAGATGGGCATTCTTGTGTGGCAGGTGCTCAGACCATTGCCATTATGTAGTATTCAGCCTGTTCAAGGTCCTTCCTTATACGCGGTGAAAAGCCCCCGCGGTGTTTTAATATGCACGTCTTTGCATGTGCCAGACTCTCGTGCGTACACGGGCGGACATGGGGCGGGGCGTTCTGTCCTTAGCCGGCGGTCTTCGCCACACGCTTAGGCTCTGGCACCTTTCCAGCCCTGCTGAGAAGCCGGGGCGGCACAGGGGCGGATAACCGCTAACCCTGCGGACAAATGGACTGAGTGGGAAGGTTTTCCCTTCAGAGTCCATATTGATCCACGCCTCTCATTCATGGCAGTGTTTACCTGATTGTGTTTTCACCCCTCTTTTCAACCTGCAGCGTTTGGAGTTGGAGACGGTTCTCAGGTTTATCGCTGGCACCGACGCCAGAGTGAGCCACGGGCATGAATATTTCAGACACGCAGAACTTTGTTTGTTTTTATCGACTCTTTTGATGTTTAATACCCCGATATTAGATGTTGAGCATTGGGTGGGAATGAAATCTGAACAATCAAAGCGCTTCTTCTGACAGCAGTTAACTGGGGTGTTGGGTAATAGTCACACTTTGGCATGGAGGGAGCGTCACACTTGGACTCTTACGCTGAGATCAAATGAAACAAACAGTCAGGAGAGAGAAAATGGGATTTCAGATAGTGCGCTAACTGAGTAATGAGTGCACCAGGGAGGCAGGGGGAAGAAAAGCAAAGTGTGTGTGACTTTGTTTGTTTGATTACCTCCATCCTCTTTTCCAGGCTCTGCTTGAGATGCAGAATGACCTCCGTACCTTTGTCCCCAACTTCACCTTCAACCTGGGCTTCTCTGGGAAGTTTTTCCATGCAGGTGAGAGAACTGTGGAACCCGGGCGGATGCTGGCCATTTTTTATCACTCCACCATAGGAGGATAACATTGAGCCCACCTTGTCAACTCGAGGTCATAGCTCATAATTCAAAATCAAGCGGAAGCAACTTGAACAGACGGGTATAAGGAAACCCAAATTATATCGGTTTACACAAATCTCTGGTTTGTGCTTTGTTTGTTTTCACCGCTGTAATGCTATGGCAAGGAAATATGGCTTTTTGCCATAAGAATGTCATGACCGTGCCATGTCCTGGCGCCGTTTAAAAAGCTAGTCTGTCTGCTTGTAGAACGGTGTCCGCATGGGCACGTGTGTTTCTCTGCTCTACACAAACGCTCCGCGTCCGCGTCCGTCCCCAGGCACTGACGAGGAGGATCTGGGAGATGACCTGCTGCTCTCGCTGGTGAAGGAGTTCTGGTGGTTTCCCCACATGTGGAGTCACATGCAGCCGCACCTCTTCCACAACCAGACGGTGCTGGCCGAGCAGATGCTGCTGAACCGGAGGTTCGCGTCGGTGAGTGTCGACTTCCCTCGAGAGGGCGCAGCGCCCTGCAGGGGCCCGGAGGAGTTTGCCCGTGCACCATAAAGGAGCAGGGGCGTCAAATGCCTTAAGACCGCATTGAGTGCTTGTGTTAGCCTGTGTGTGTGCGCTAGTGTGCCGTGCCTTGCAAAAATATTCAGACCCTTGACCAATTCTCTCATATTACTGAATTACAAATGGTACATTGAAATTTTGGCCTGTTTGACATTTCGTTTTAAAGCGCTGTAACTCTAAATCAGTTATTGTCCGGGGACATTGTTTTTATGGTGGAAAATATTTGTATGACAAATAAGAGAGAGAGAAAAGGAGATAGTGAGATAATTGTCGGACGGTTTATAATCTGGTGGCTTAATAAAGTCGTCTGATATATTTTCTTTCTTTCAGAAAAGCGCTTTTGTGAGGCCATCGGGTAATTAACAGCCGGAAGATTTCCGATGGATATTTTCCTGTTGATAAGTTGGAGGAACTGTGTGTAATCACCAATCTTCTCCGGGAGACATAATCACAGTGATTATGATAACAGTACCACTGGAGTGTCGATTGTGTGTGTGTCTTCAGCGTGCTTCTTGAAAAATAAAGCCTGCGGTTTTTGGGAGTGGCTGCCCATTCCCGCGTTCCGATCTCTGGGGTTTTAAGTGGGCGCTCTGCACTTCAACCCTTCACTCGTCATATTCGATGCTGTAGGCTAAACTGACGTTCAAGTCGAATATTACAACGCTGTAGTCAAATGCCCGGTTCCACAGACCTGGTTGGTGACTATGGGAGTCTGTAGGTCCCGTGCTTGAGATGTGATTGACGTTGGTCTCTCTCTCGGCAGGAGCACGGGATTCCTACAAACATGGGGTACGCGGTGGCCCCCCACCACTCCGGCGTGTATCCGGTGCACGTGCAGCTCTACGACGCCTGGAAGACGGTGTGGGGGATCAAGGTGACCAGCACGGAGGAGTACCCCCACCTGAAGCCCGCCCGCTTCCGCCGGGGGTTTGCCCACAGCGGCATCAGCGTAAGGACCGCCTCCGCCCCGCCCCCCCCCTCTGCCTGCTCGCGTCTGATTCGCCCTCACATGTCCAGGTGTCTCTTCCCATTGGTTCTAATCAAAGGTTAAGTGGAGTAGTGTTCTGTGCTTTTACGTGCCTCCGACCTATATGGACTCGTATGGAAAATATGATAAAGCTACTGTCCGTGACAGTCGTGGTCCCGCTGTTTTTTAATGGGCATATACTTCTATGCCGCTTGGCAGTGAGTAACCTGGGCCTGGGCATCGTTTCAGACGAACCTTTTTATTATCTATGGCAGAATAGATTTCCTGGGAATAATTTGTGGTCAGAAGAAATCAAATTATTGATGTGGTTATCAAAGCTTCGTAAATTTTTCTGTGTGGCCTAGCTACCTAAACCAGTTAGAATCAGGGAATCTGTGTTGACGGCAGGACAGGTTTCTCACAGGGCATCCCACAGCTCCTGATGAGAAACAAGTCTCCGGGGATCTGCGCTGAGAGCCGGCTTCCTTGCATCCTCGGCAGATCCGAAGAGCTTAACGGCGTTTTGTTCCGTTACGGCCCAGAGAAGGAACAACGTTTCAGTGGCAGTGGGTAGCGTCTCTATTCATATTGTGGAGGAAGAGGTAGTTTTGGGTCGCCGTTAGGCGATGCCCTGCCGATCAGGGTTGCCCTGCCGATCAGGGTTGCCTGACAGAAAGGAAGCCACACACTTTAAACGACAGCCATTGTAGCCTTGATCATTGGAAGTGAGATATCCCACACGGGGATTTTGGCCTCCAGGGATTTCAGCATGGAATCTGAGAGCCTTTTTCTTCCTTCCACACACAAGACGCGTTGTCCGCGTCTCTTGATTAAATTCAGGCAACCTCACTACTCTCTAAGATGCCTCCAGAAGCCTGCTTTTATATGTAGTCTTTTGCTCGCTAGGATCAAACGTGGTCGGGAAATCGTCTTGATCGTCTCGGGAATATTCGCAAGTTCTTAAATTTAATTCCTTTCCATGTACTCGCCAATGACGGAAATGCTCTGCTTCACCAAACTGAGAAGCGAAAGGGATACAATGTCGTCATCGCCTGCGTTTGTCTGTGTAGGACAAGGCACAGTCCCGGGGGGGGTTGCTGTTAGACAACGCTTCTCTGCTCTCTTCATGCGAATATTCTTTTTTTCTCTCCTCAGAGGTGTGTGTGTGTGCGCGCGCGCGCACGCTTTCTCTATGCTCTTGTGAAGTTGTTGTTTTCTTGTTTGTAGGTCTTGCCGAGACAAACATGTGGTCTCTTCACTCACACAATCTTCTATAAGGAGTATCCTGGAGGGCCCAAGGAACTGGACAAGCTGATCAACGGAGGGGAGCTCTTCCTCACGGTTCTCCTAAACCCTGTAAGTGATGCTGCAGGAAGGATATAGCACACGTCTATCTCGTTCCGTTGTCCCCTTGAGAGACACACCCCCCTCTCCTTGTTTGTTGAACTATATGAAGATGGAGATGAAACGAAGATATATCAGTCCCTTTCCCTAAATAAACCATTGTGAAGAAATTAAACTGGCCACTTTAAAATAAACTCTTAGAATGGAGAAAAAAAATATTTGTATAGGTGTTATTTCTGTGCCTCTTGCCTTATCCCTGACACTCGTGGCTCTTAGATCAGCATCTTCATGACGCACCTGTCCAACTACGGAAACGACCGCCTGGGCCTGTACACCTTCAAGAACCTGGTGAGGTTCCTGCAGTCCTGGACCAACCTGAAGCTGCAGACGCTGCCCCCGGTACAGCTGGCCCAGCGTTACTTCCAGATCTTCCCAGAGGAGAGGGACCCGCTCTGGCAGGTGAGAGGAACAAACTAGGCCACACAAGGAAATGGGATCCACCTGCTTCCTGCTCCACTTTGTGCTCGGGAAACCATATAGGCTGCCAACCGCTTTTGTGTCAGTGGCCCAAAATATGCGTAGGAACTTTTCTCCTCTGGGGATCATCTGCAGTAATGCAAGAGGAGCCACGCGTTAGTCCTGGCGGTTTAAAGGGTTGGCTCCGCGTTGTTGTCGGGTTGCTGGAAGCGGTGAGGCGGCAGTGTCTAGTAAAGGACAAGGTGGATTTCCACCGACCTCAGTACTGTCGGTCATTCTGATATATAGAGTGGCCACCAGAGAAATGGCTAGTTTCTTTCAGGTATCTTGCTAATGAAGCAGGGGAGATGGTACTCGAATATAATTAATTTAAGATATGCATGAACACCATCAAAAGAGGATGCGAGTTCATTTCATTTGAATACTGGTGACATAGTGGAACTGGTTCCCCTGAGAAATACCTTCCCTACCTGGCTCAGAGCTACGTTGCGTTAGCGAGTATTGGGTCGTATAAATGGATTAAAGAACCGTTATGTAAGGCTGTCTGCGACGGCGAATGGGAGCACATGGACGGCGCTGCGTGCTGACTCATTTCCTCCGAGGATGGAGCCGTGTGAATGTCGCTTGTGTCAGTGCTGCGTGGGGGTGTTTGCGTCTGTGGCTGCTCCGGACGCCGTTTCTCCACTCCCACGCTCCGTGCCGTCGCATCTGGTCGGAGCGCTCGGCGCTTTGGTGTGACTTGTGCTGGCCGCGTCGTGTGGCTGTCTGGCCCCCGGTGCTGCGCTAATCATTACCTGGCAAGGACGGTCGTTGTGAGGAAAGGCACGCTTTCTCTTTAACAATCCACTTTTACTGTTTAACTGGAAATCATAAGGCCCTGTTTTAAAGATTTAGCTTGGAGGCAATGAAATCTGGCAGATGACCTAATGGAAACCAACGTAGTTTTTTTAGAAAGTATAAAGGCCTTCGGATATTATTGGTCTGTCTGCTGTCTGTGCTGGCCATGAGCCAGACTGGTCTTCAGAGTAGGAGTGATTAGTTCAGGAATGTTGGCGATTTTAAAGATAACTACACTTGGGGTCGTGGTTGACCCTGACGGCATGTCGGGGGGGGGGGAATAGAGGACCCATTGTATGTGACCGCGACACATACCATGCAACCATTTTGACCACCTGTCAGAGTCGAAAGGTCGCGCTTAACAAGACCAGGTGTAAATACAAACATTGACCCACCGTCTCTACCGATGCATTCTGGGAACAATCCCAAATTTGAAGTGGGTTCCGTGGTCAGGTTTAGCAGAGCTGAGGGTCAAAAGTTCCTGTTTGAATCTGTTTCCATCTTGTCTGAAAAGCCTTGTGCTGCGGCGAGACAGGGTGGTGTTTTTTGTTTTTGTTTTTTAGCAGCAGGACTTCATTCCCGTCAATCCGTGTAAATTCAGCAGGCTTAACTTGCTCGTAATTGTGGCAAACATTTTTTTGGTTTCTAGCTATTCAGCAGAAAAGATGTCTCGGCTTGCTCACAAACTTAACCTGCACAACTTACTTGGTGGTTAAACTGGATGCCAGATAGAATGGAGGTTAAGGAAGACTGCAAATTACAATCTATGAGAGGCCCTGCTGTTCACCTTTATTAATGGATGAATGTATCCGTCATCACTGGAGATGGCCCCTGATTAACGGTAATATAGAAGGTTTGATTATATCACTGTCAATCACCACCTTTGGTGGCAGAATGCCTTTGCGTAACTGGAGAGGAACCCAGCTGTTTGTTGCCTGTGGTTTTTTAAAAACAAAAACGGAGTAGAAAGACTCCACAGTTGGCCTCTCGAGTGTAGTTCTGTCTCTTCATGATCGCACGTTTCCCTGTTCGTACTCGGTGAGGTAGAACATGCAACCAGCTGCCCTAGTCCGTTTATGAACCATTCTGTCCCTGTTTGTCGCCTACAGGATCCCTGTGAGGACAAAAGGCACAAAGACATCTGGTCCAAAGAGAAGACATGCGACCGGTTCCCCAAGCTCCTCATTATTGGACCGCAGAAGACTGGTGAGTGATGGGGTATCTCCCCCTCTGCAGACTACAAAGAGAACTGCACCCTAGCTGGGGTTTTTTCTTTCTTCCCCCCCGCTTTTTTGACCTTCAACGTTGCCAGATTCCT
>JAOVYW010000002.1:4900093-4917002 GCA_025775045.1 Hiodon tergisus | reverse complement strand
CCCCCCCCCCCCCCCCCCGTTTTGTCAGTTTTACACATGTTCATAGCAATCACAAAATGACGCTGAGACAAACAACCTGTCTGTTTTCACTTAATTTTGACTACTGTGCAGCAAATGGGAATTCCATGTTTACAGCGTTGGTTAATTAGACCTTTAAAAGTTGTCTTGAGGGACTTATTTCTCCCCCTTCTTAGAGGGCCGTAAATGGCTCTGCTAATCATTTCAGTAAGAAGGGGATTAGGGTTTGGGGTGGTGGGTGCCTTAGCCCATTTCACGGTGTAATTGGCCCCCGTTCTGCCACTGCGATGCACGGCTCTCGCAGGCTGGTCGGCCTGCCTCCTCATCCACAGGGCACAGAGTGGAGCGCTTTCAGAGTGGTCTGTCCAAGTCCCGGCGTTAGAACAGAGCGCTCGTTTGTGCGTTAAAGGTCACCTCGTTGCGGCCATGCTGCTCACATGGCGGCATCAGAACCGGCTGCGCCTCGCTCCTCAGCGTGGGGATGCTTAGCCCGTCGCCCAGGTGACCAGTTAGAATGCTCCCATTGTGTACCTGGGCGTTAATCTGGCACGGAATGTAGCACTTCTGCCCATCTCCATAGGCCCGGTACATGTGGGCGTCGCGTCGTACAGAGCGCTCGTTTTCTCAAAAGGGCTTCACTGACATACTGACTGTTCTTCTCTGGCCATTAGACACCATTTATTTCTGTCATGTGTTTTTTCCCCCCCCCCAGAATAAGTGTTTCAGTGTTTGCCATGTGTTCGTTCACCATTTTTGACCTTTAGACAGCCCCGTTTGGATCTCTTGTGGAGATGATGCCGTTACGCCAACAGATTTCTGCTGTCGGTTTCCTGCAGGCACAACGGCACTCTATCTCTTCCTGGGCATGCACCCGGATCTGACCGGCAACTACCCAAGCAAAGAGACCTTCGAAGAGATCCAGTTTTTCAACGGCCACAACTACCATAAGGGAATTGACTGGTGCGTGCCTATCCTCTGAATCCCTTCAACTTCTGTCTAAACTCTGACAGCTCTTATTTCCGGCCCGACCGCCCTATAAACAATTCTCCGACTTCACCGCCCTGCTGGCCGACGGAATGGCGATACACGGATGTCTTTATGAAGGAGTGACGCGGAAACCTTTTCCGGCGCGTTCCCCACCTTCGGCCGAGCCTCTCCGTAATGGCGCTTTCCTCGGGTCGACCCTCAACACGTCGAGAAAAGTGTTGAGAAACGAATGGGAGCCGCGCCTCCCAGCCGGCGGCTTGTACTCGACGCGTGTCAGAACGCATTAGCCAGCCTGAGCGTACCGTCGCCGTTGTTCTAATGAATGTTCTAGTGAAGCAAGGAAGCACTCCCCATTCGGGTCTCGTTCCAGCACGGGGTGAGGGAGGATGGGGGGACTTGCTCAAAATCTTCTTATAATAATAATAATAATAATTAGTAGTAGTTTTTTTATTTATTTAAAGGGTAAAATTAATCATTTAGAGAGTGACTTATGTGTGGGTGAGTTTAAGGTTGAAGACGTTTTCCTAGTTTTGAGATATTAACTGCGTCGGAAAACAAATGCAGCAAAAAAGGAATAATTAGGGTAGCCTTTCTAGGCGCGAAATGCTGAAATTAGTATTCCTCCGAATGTGTTCCTTCTGTTCAGCACAGTCCACTGCTTTAAACCGCTTCTGTCGGAAATTAATAATCCTAATTATTTCAGATCTCACTGTTTTGTATTTAGATAATTGTCTCTAATCTCACCTAACTACACGGCATTAGCTGAGGGATGGCTGCATTTTGCTGTCACAACAGTGCGTTGCCTTTAATGGAGTGTTTTTTTTTTTTTTTTTTTTTTTTTTTTCCTTCCTCTTTCCTCTCTCCCCTTTGCTGTGTTCCGGGTTCTGTGATGTCTGCCGTTTTAAAGCCCTTCACTGTTTTTCATGCAATTTTCAATCGCGAAGAGGAGTAATTGGAAAAAGGGTTAAATTGTCTAATGTCAGAGCGCAGATTACCGTTCGGCGTAATGTGCTTCCCGTTTTCTCAATCGTGTTTTTCTCTCTCTTGGGGAGGGAGGCAGTCTCTGATTCGGAGAGCCACCCGTGTCAGGGATCCAGACCTGTCCGATTCTCGAAGGAGCCACAATGTTATGGCTTCCGCTTTTTTCACGTCTTGTGTTGACGTGCCTTTTAATTGCTCTGTGATGGGATTCCTGGATGACTGCTCAAACGGCAGCGGGGCTGAGCTCTGATGTGCGTCATTGCCAGTAATGCCGCCCCCCCCCCCCCCCATGAAGTCCGGAACGTCTGACGGCTCTCCCCTGATTTTTACAGGTACATGGAGTACTTCCCACTGCCATCCAACACTAGCTCGGACTTCTACTTTGAGAAGAGCGCCAATTACTTCGACTCTGAGTTGGCACCCCAGCGGGCAGCTGCCCTTCTTCCCAAAGCAAAAATCATCACCATCCTGATCAACCCTGCCGACCGGGCGTACTCGTGGTACCAGGTAGGGCACACTTCCCTCCCAAACCTTCAGTGCCGTTACAGTGATCGCCGAGTTCGTCAATCTGCGTTTACGTTTATACTGGGCTGTGAGAGGCCAGGACTGCATTTCCGACGTTACCGTGTGGCTCAAGTGATCTTGCGTTCCTGTCTTCTCTGCGTTATCTGGGAAGGACAAAGGCCTTCTTGCACGACTCACTGAGTGACCCCCCCCCCCCTATCTTTACCCGCTGTAGCACCAGCGTGCCCACGATGACCCCGTGGCCCTGAAGTACACCTTCCATGATGTCATCACGGCTGCCCATGATGCTCCCGTCAAACTTCGGGTCCTTCAGAACCGCTGCCTGGTACCGGGCTGGTACGCCACCCACCTGGAGCACTGGCTAAACCACTATCATCCTAGCCAGGTGAGAGAAGTACATTGTTATGGATTTTATGTTTGTGTTTCTTAATAATCTAGCAAGGGCTCAGGGTAACTTCTGTTGTAAGCCGTATAGATGTGTTAATCTATATAAGATTGTTGCTAAGTAACGGTGTAAATGCTTGTCAAAAGCCAGGCGTTGATCTGTACTGTTGTCTCCAGGTCCTGGTGCTGGATGGACAGATGCTCAGAACCGAGCCTGCCTCAGTGATGGATAAGATCCAGAAGTTCCTGAGCTTGACCAACATCATTAACTACCACAGGATCTTGGCGTGAGTCTTTTTGTTCTGCCCCCGCACGCTCCAAAATACTCCTCCATCCTTCAACACATTATGAAGACGCCATTAAAACGGGTGGGCCGTTACAGGCCTTGTATGGGTTACTTTAGTGCAGGCCATATCCAGTGCAGTTTAATGCGACTACTGAAGGGTGAAAAGCATGTTTGCATACATATGTGGGGCTGGGCTTCTCAAAGGCCCTCTGAGGTGATTCACTGGGTTCTTTGTTGATCTCTTGTTCTCTGTACTTGATTTCTCATTGAAAGTTTAAAAAAAAATCTGTCTCTGTCTCCTTTAGTCCCACAATTTCCATTTCTTTCTTTTTCTCTTGCTCCCCCTTTCTCCCTCCCTTCCTCTGGCCGCATGCATCATAACCACGTAATTACTTACCCAGACAAGTAAACGGCAACATCTGTCAGACACCTTCCTGCTGAGGCTTGGAATTCTTTCCCTCGCATCCATTTTCTGCATGATAAGAGAGAATGCTAGCTAGTGTTAATGGCACCGATGCGCACGGTTTAACTCCGTTTTAATTTAGCCTTCATTTCTTGCTGCTTCAGGTTCGACCCCAAGAAAGGATTTTGGTGCCAGCTGCTGGAAGGGGGCAAGACCAAGTGCCTGGGCAAGAGCAAAGGCAGGAAGTATCCAGAGATGGACGCGGATGTGAGTTTCACTATGGACAACGCACTCACCTTACCTCCTAAACTGTACTCGGGCTAGCTGCCCAATGCTAACTCCAGTGGCATAGAAATGCACGTACGGCTGGAATGTTCAGACGTGAATTGGAAGGTTCGTTACGCCGGCGGCTCCAATTAGCTTGTGTTGTTTGTAGATAATACCGGGTAACAAGCTGGCAATGAGCACTTGAGCTCAGGATATGTAAGGTGCAATATGGGAGGCAGAATTTTTGCAAGATATAACCTACAGCACTTTTTTAGATGGCCTATGGCCTACTTAAACTGTGTTGAAATATTAGCAGTCTATTTATATTGTGAGGCTATGTCGTATGTCATATGCAAATGTTGCCAGGTCTTTCTGTAGCCTGGCAGGCGAGAACTTGAACTGTTGTTCAGTTAATAAATCTTTTTACCGTGAACACGATGCATGTGCCACATACCGACTCAGTAGATGGTGGCCCCCTTGTGGACATTGGGTGGTATTGATGATACTCGTAGCTATAGTAGATATTTTTTATTACGACTTTAAACGCACATTTGAACGTTAACCTTTTTAATTCCAATATCTGGATTTTTTTCTCCTGGTGACATGCTGATGTGGTCCAGTGAGGGCATGAAAAGATGTGGTAGCGGGTCTACAGTAATAGACAGTGTGCGTCTTCTGTATGCCGGACACTTTAATTAAACTGGGGGGGGAGAGACCACTCCATAGCATTGAAAGTAGTGCAGATTTTCAGGCTCTTTCCCAGGACAATGGTTTGCAGTTTCAGGCTTTAGAATGGCCACCAGACCGTTGCCTGATGTGCCACGTGTCAGCTCTGACGGAGAGGGCCTCTCTAATGATGGTGGGAAGTCAGACGTGAGCGAGACGGGCAGGACCCAGGCCATTGGGCGGGAGGCTGCAGTCCGGACCGCAGTGCATCGCTAACCCTAGCACAGCCTTTGGCGTGGCTTAGTCCTTAGTTTAACTTTATTAGAGGGTACAGGTTTCTGCTCCTGCCTGCCCACGACACTGTTCCATTGGTTCGCCATGTCATTTAAGTTCAGGCTTGTTCCAAATGTGGAGTGTATGGAGGTGAAATGTTTTTGGTAAAAAAGACTTTGGAGTCCAGCCGTAAAATGCTGAATTGGAAATGGCGGTGAGGATCACGTAGCCCCTGCACAAAGTAAATCCTGTGATGAGGAACCTCCTCCTCTCCTGCCTGTCACTGTCTAACACACAGCCCTTTTGTTCCTCTGTGTCCCCTCCCTTCAGTCACGCTCTTTCCTCAAGGCGCACTTCAGGGAGCACAACGTTGAGCTCTCCAAGCTGCTGTACAGGATGGGCCAGCCCCTGCCCAGCTGGCTGCGTGAGGAGCTGGTCAACAGCAGGTAGCGAGAGCGAGGGGGGGTGGCGCCGGGACACCGGACAGGTCAAGGACGGGGGTCGTGCTCTCCGCTCCGCCGGGCCAGGAAGAGCCAAGGCGGAGTTCTCCGGCTCAATCGCATCTGCCCATAACCCCCCTCCCCCCTCCCAAAACGTCTCGCCGAGGATCACGTAAGCCCGGGACGAGCACAAGCTGGGACTGTCTGTGTGGTGGGGGACAGAGGGGCCGATGGCTGGCCGGCCCTCCCCTCCGCGTGGATACGGGGCCCCTACCTGCGCCTGACGCTGCAGATGGGCCAGGCACGAGACTCAGATGCTGGAGAGATGAGGAGTATGGATTTTTTTTTTTTACTTTTTTTTTTTTTTTTCTGCCTCCATCCCTCCCACACATCCATTCACACGCACACACCTTGCTTCTGGGTGAAGGAGGAATGAGACTGTCTGCGTCGAGCCAGTCATGGGTGAACACTAGACGCTGACGGATTTAAGAAGTGCCAGGATGAAATCTTCCTTCCCCATTAATATGGACTACAGAGTTCTTATTTTTTTTATTTTATTTTAAACTTTTTTTTTTTTTTTACATGGTCGTAACATGTTAAAGTATGGTACCATAGAGTATTCAGGCAACTACAGAACAAAGTTTGTTAGCACTGTTTATTTTACTCTATTTTATAATTGATTTTAAAAACATGGGAGAAAGAATGCAGTCTAGTGTCAGCACAATGAAAGCATGATATGCAGAGGTTGATGTTTATAGGAGAGAGAAAAAAGAAGTCTGATAGGCCATTTAAGTAGTAACGAAGATGGAATATGCATGTGCTTAAAGGCCGTTTAGCCGTAATGCAAAAGAGACGTCAGCTACATCCACTCAGCTCAGAATAGGCGAAGCCCACCCATCATCCGAGCGATGTGGTCTCATTCCTTTTGCCTGTGCTCGACCGTTGCCTTATTTTAGGGAGAGGGCAGCCAAAGCGATAACCTGTCCGTTACTGAGTACGGAATCTGAGTGCGCTTCGTCTGAAATGAACAGCCTTAAAGGCTCTGGGGTCCGTGTAGGGAGACCGAAGACCGGGGAAAGCTTGGGCGTGAAGCGGTCTGACCGCGTCAGCCAGAACTCTCCGCAAACGGGGAAGTTTTACAGGAGGGTGGCCAAGGGGATGGATTGGCCCGCAGCCCCTGAATGAGTTTTTAGTTTGGTACGTCATTGGGGTGGTCAGTAATCAGAGGCCCTGCCATGTGCTCACATCAGGTCCTGAGTTTCCACACCAGCTTCCTCTCTCAAGCCATCTGCTCCTTTTACTGAAGGGATAAAAAGTCATTTTGTTGCCCCGGGATACAGTTGCAGTAAGGGGGGGGGGGGGGGTGTGAAATGGTCGCTGGTTTGTTTTTAATAGATACAATTAAAACTAGCACACGGTCGAGCACTTTACGCAGCGCTCCGTATGCCCTGGGACATCAGACAATGGGGAAGGATCTGCGGGCGGCGGAAGAGTGCCGATTGGTCAGGAGTGGGTTCCGCGGCACCGTGATTACTAGCGCCGGGCGGCAGGCTGACTAGCCGAAGGGGGTGATGCCTGGTTTGGCCTTTAGGCTCGTGCCCAAAAAGACTCACAGGCCTGCCCTCAGTCCCTGAGGGAGCTTCTGAGTCTCCAGCTTTCTGTCTGCTTTTTTCACTCAGACCATTGTGAGATGGGGTCAGTTGGGGGGTAGGAGTTTTTTTAACCTAATGGCACATAAATACAAGGCCCCATGAAGGTGCTATCTGAGCAACTTCAAAAGAGAAATTTCAGCACGCACGACGCAAGAGATGTGCCGTGAACGTTCAGTATCACCAATCAACCAACAGTAGGGCGCTCTCGGGTTTGAGGCTCAACAACTGAAATATGGCAGATTTCTGACATCTGACAGTGGCCCCTGGGCTTGCAACCGCAAGCCGGATTCCTCCTGGTGCTCCGCAGTGAGTTTGTCCCCATGTCCGCAGCGGCTTGCGCTCTGTAGTAAAGCGTCCCCAGTGTTCTATAGCGTTCTCACACATGGGTGTAAAGAGTAGGAGGGGAATCGTTTTGTAAATGTTTCCAGTACAGAACCACCACCACTGTGTGGGGGTTGACACAGAGGTGGTGTGCTTTTTACCTGCCCCCCCCCCCCCCAAGGGCTTTGCAACATGATTTCTGTAATTATTTTGGGCAAATATTGAATAGCTACCAAGTAAGTTGCATGTAACCGGTTTGCGTGCTGAAAGCAAGCTATTATAATAAATCTGTTCTCCATAAAGCAGAAAGCTTCATGTGTGGGTCTGGACACAAAAAGTGCTTCTAAAGCTTTTT
Source organism: Hiodon tergisus (assembly GCA_025775045.1). Lineage (NCBI taxonomy): Eukaryota > Metazoa > Chordata > Actinopteri > Hiodontiformes > Hiodontidae > Hiodon > Hiodon tergisus. The sequence continues at coordinate 4,909,444 of JAOVYW010000002.1, read as the reverse complement.
CCGGTCTCTGCAGCTTGCACTGATTAAAGAAACGGGTAAATGTTTTTGAAAGCAAGCTGCTTAATTGCACGGCTATGCTGAAGAACAGGACATGTGATGCGATTTTAGTCGGACACTCCTCTCACAACCATCATTTGAAATTCTGAAAGTCTGTCTTTTCACTGTTCCTGATTAGTCAGGAGGGAACCTTTTATATTTGCCCAAAATGGTGACTATAGTTAACAATTTAAATTTATTTTTTTATTGGCTTAGTGTTTCTTCTGTTTTATTTTTTCTGCTCTTAAAAATTCCTCATGTAATTTGCAATGCCGAAACCAAAGTAGGGGACCCAGGACGAAGGTTCTCTCCATAAACACTAGTGTTGGCTGTAGTTTTCTTAATACCAGCCTTTAGGTTTGGCTAACGGACCAAAGGGTTATCGGGCTATTTGCTAGCGTTGCGTGTTTTTGTCGCATTAGCTCCGGGATTCAACAGTGTCTCAGATGCTCAGTAGTCACCAGTTTCACACTTGTTTATTGGCGTCCTCACCCTGGTAGATGGAAGTGGGCTCCACATCTCTCTCCCCCCCCGTTCCAGTCCCATACCGCCGATTTGTTTTCTACCGCCAAGTGAAAAATTCTCCATTCACAGCTGTCTCAGACCAAACCCTTGCTGCAGGGCGCTGTTTGAGAATACTGGTACCTGCAAATCCTGGCAAAAAAATAATTGTGGAGATTTGTCATGTCTAAGATAGGGTTGGTCATGGTCTCTGGAAGGATGGTGCGTAATGGGTCGAGGAATGTATTGGGTGGTGCAGTACCTTTTATAGCCCTAGGTCATCCGCAATAAACCCAAATGCACTGTAGGGGGGGACACGTTGACGGCTCCCTAAAACACACTACTGGCCAGTGGGCTGTGGAACCTGCACTGAAACGGCACTGTGACCTTGGACTCAAAAGCGAACCCTGAGCAGTAGCTGGCCGTAAAGAGGGGAGGATAAACCCCGCTCCAAATCCTCTTTCTACTAATTAAAGTTTCTGTGCGGTGCCGTTGTGAGACGGAGCCCGGCGCAGAAGGCTGCTGTCTTTTTAATAAAATGAAGAGAAATTTTAAAAGTGTTGGCCGAGTGACGCAATCCCCCCTGGTCAGTTTTCCGTGTGGTGATGGCCTCAGCTCGATGTGTGTCCATCACGGCGACGCACTGCTCTGTCCTTCCAAAAGGCAGCGGAAACCGCAAAATGGGCTTAAGGAAACCCATCGGATCCGTTCTTATTTCAAAAGCTCTTTGCAAAAGGCGGTCTTATCAGTCTCCCTGAAAGTGGCTTAACTCCCTGTGCGGTCCCTTGTTTTCTCCATGAATTATTCCCCATCCCTTCTCGTGGTCCAACCTCGTTTCAAAGAGTTAAATAATGGAAAAAGGCCGCTTGTCCTACGAAGATGCTGGTAGACGAAAGAAGGTGTAATTGGATTTGAACTGTAAGAAGTTCACGAACGTTAATCTACCCACAATGAACTCTGAGATGTGTGTTGGGGTTGTTTAGTCCTGGGAGTGGTGCTTTATTCCTTTTTCCCCTTTTCTTTGGGAATGTGAAGGGATGAAAACGGGCTTAGCATTCTGTCATGGCTAACTTGGTACTGTACAGATACAAAATGTCTAAAAATAAAGTTATTTGCTTTGTTGCTATACTAATCCACACGTGCATTTAATTACACTATCCAGAGACTCAGAACCATAGCCCCGTTTTCCCCAGTCCTCATTATGCCAGTTGAAAAGCACACCCTTTGAACTGTATGGCAGAGTGGGGGATTGCAATGAAAACATGGCTGGTCCTTTATGAAATCCATTTCCCAGAAGGCCACAATTAGAATTGGAACACCTGATCCGTTGCTTTATAAAAGTTTTTGCTGGCACAACCTCCTGGAGTGTTCGCTCCTAAGAACCCCACCATTTGTTCCTTTTTGTCCATCCTTGGCTCCCCCATATATCACCAACGGTGGTGAGGATGATATCCGAAACAGTAAGCGAAACAAATACCATTATAATGCGCAAACTGACGTTTTCCTTTCAAACAATGAGTGAGTTGTGTGAAGGAGAAGTTTATAGTATACCCTTTAAGTTAATAGCATGGAGCGTGTTTCTTCTATTATTTATATATTATTTACAGGTTAAGTATTCAGGTGGGCCCAGTTCTTATTTTGTCCTCTGTGGATGGCTGGCAGGGGTCATTTTTCCAGGGACAACTCATTCTTCTACATTTGCTTTACAAACAAACAACAAGTGTAAAATATGTATGTCTTTGGTATATGTCAGACAAGAACTTCACAATCCAGGCCTGCAGCCTGTGGAATACTGGAAAAATATATCAATTGTATTGATCATTTCATAGTGTGGGGGTTGGCAACTTGTTACAGCTGCATTATCAGGGTTCTTTACACGGGTTTTTTTTTTGGGGGGGGTGGTAGGGGTAGGATCCACTAATGTATAAGCGGTACAAAAGTAAACTGTGATGCGAGGTACTGTGACTCTTAAATCATGGTATTAATACATTTTAATTACAGAAAAGCTGCTCTCGTTATTAAGCAATTTTTAAATGTGAGAATCCAATTAAAAAAACAAAATGGTCTGTACTCCTTTTTTCTGTATGCTTTCTAACTTATTGTGAATGCAACAGGGGCAGGGGGAGTGGAGACGCCCTTAAAATTGGTTGGCCCAATGCATTGAGGTTCAGCTCTTGGGTGACACTGAAATAAGCTATCAGTGACACAGCGAGTGCCGCTCAGCGAGCAGGAGTTTGCAGGGCGGACCGTTTTGTTTTAAAGATATTAAATGCAGTGTTTTTAAATCCCTAAAGTTGTTAAAAGTATTCCAGCGGGCTTGTGAGGAGTGTGAAAGTAGTAACAGGCAACATGTGCTGTTTGGAGTAGTCTGCCAATGCCTTCCTCAACGTGCAGTTGGGGTGTGAAGTATGATTTTTCAGAACCTTGTTCACTACTATTCTGGGATTACGGAGGGATCTGGCACATGAAATGAGCTAGCATCGTGAGGGCTTATTTTTTATTTTTTGCACAACCGGCTTTTTTATTTTTAAATTTGTGCTTTTAAATCTCTTCTTTTTTCACCCCAAACTTGGGTTTAAGAGTCTGCTTCTGTACCCCCCCTTTATTTTTTTGGAAAGGAAAGACTTCACGATGACTGAGGATTGCTTAAACTTTTCTTTCCTGTTCAAATATGTAGACCTGCTTCGCCTACTATCTTGTTTTTGGGGATGTGTTGCTGCACAGATCTCCCCGTTACAAGGACCGGTGTCAAAGTTGTCTACCTTCTGATTTTCACCTATTTAAATTGCAGAACAGTAGGGGGCGCCTTGCTGAAACCCTCCCGGCCCAATTCAATATCCCAGTGATCTTTACACTGCCAACTTTTATTTTTCTTTCCAGAGATCCTTTTATTTTATTGTTGAGTATCATTAATAATGAATGATAATGATAACCATAATGAATGGTAGTAATCGCCTGGACTGTACAATCAAACTGTAATTGTTGTTAATAATTTTTGTGTAACTAATATTTTTGTGATTTTAATTTACAAATAAAAAACGCCACTGTCTTTTTACTCCTCGCCTCTTCTCGTTTGGTCCTGTCAAAGTCGTTGACTATAAAGCATGGTCGTTTTAGAGTAGCTTTTTAAAATATAATTGGCCTATCCACACTAAATAATTGCTGCCTGCTCTATGCTGTTGCCCATCGTGGAAGAGCAGGCATCCTGATGCAAATTCCTCTTTGCAACGCTGTACCCTCTCCATTCAAGGGGAGAATGCGGTACATAGTCGCGAATGGATCACTTTTGAGTGGTTAAGCTACTCTTGGTTTTAGCGAACGGCTAAGTAAATGTGTCAATTTGAAGCACAGGAGCAGTATTCAGTGGTTGAATCAGTTGTCCCTTGAGTCTTTAGATTTAATTTTAATTCTGAAAGTTACCCTGGCCTACTTTTGTCCTTGTTTTAATGCCTGCCCTATCAGAACGCTTTGAAGTCCTGTATGAAGTTTAATTCAATAAGTTGGCCTATGCAAACCAGGCTATTTTGTTTTAATTCCCAACATGGCATGTTTTTTTTGGTTTTGTTCTCAGATCCATTCTACTTAAACGCCAGTAGCCTAGGACTAATTGGTAAAGCCGTAATCCAAAAGTTTAATTAGTTTTTATTCAAATACATTTTTTTTAAATTATTTCGAAGCTACTTATTGTGTGGAAATATCGTTGCGCAAAGGTTGCTTAGTGCAGGCTACTGATTGGCTGAAGGAGACGCAAATAGGCTACTAGTGGCGGCTGGGGTTTTTCGTTTGACCTCTACACACATTTTGTGACCTGGAGTAAATGGTATGTAGGCACGTGAGTGCAGCCACAGCTGTAGAGGAGCTGGGTCAGTCGCCAGAGCAACAGACACTCAAAGTTAGAGGGAATAAGAATGCACAATAGAAAATAATCGATGGAATCTGGAGCGACGCTGGCGGCCTTCGGACTCCTACCTATGACTCCTTTACCATGGTCGGCTTTCGTCGAAGTTAGTTCTCGAAGTGCGTATGTGTATGCAAGCCTAATCACAAACTAGTTCCCACAAATATATTAATGGCCCCTAGTTGGCTGTTGAGTCTGTAAAGGGAATAATGGCCGATGTTGTTAGAGCTATTCTCTGAACTACTGGCGGGTGTTAGTCATTTACAGAACATATGATATGATGGATTAAGATTATATCGTAATTATGTGTAATACCACGTTGGCCTGTACAATTCCTTGAATGTATGTCTTAACACGGTGCCTTCTTGCATGGAAGCGTTTTGTTACCTTTACCAATAAAATATTTAGCAAGTGGCTCGGAATGTTTTGGATTACTACGTCCAAAAAAATGTATCAAATGATGGAATAACTCGTGAGTCAAATTATTTGGAACCATAACGAATAAACAATATAGTGTGCATCGTTGTGTACGTGTTTTCCAATATGTCGGGAAACAAATATGTTCCGCATATTTTCCGCATGCAATTAACGTTTTTCACCCAATCAAGGCAGCCTGAGCATTGCCTTGGAGGGTTTTTTAAAGCACCGATAAATGTGTAGGCCTACATCCCAATAAAATAATCTGTGCAAAGAGCGAATCGTCTTATTAAGGTAATAATGCGGTAGTAAAGGTTATCTGTTTAGACAATACCACTTTCACATCTAATTAAACTTCAATATTCCAAGCCCAATTCTGACAGATGTAAGACCAAATTGAAGCGATTAATACCTGTACGCATGTTTGTTTACTTGCGTCTAATAATGTGGTGTGTCGCTTCACATTACTGTGCGTTTTGCCACTTTCATGGTTTATTGAAGTGATGACTTGTTTACGCAGATAAAGCTGCTAATGCCAGCGCAGCGGGCTAATAGGCATCTCGCCACTCCAGAAATCGGTCGCAGTCATATGGCGCTACTAATTTTCATCTCTGTGCGTTCTCACTCTTAAACTTCAATCGCTTCAATCGCTGCCCCTGCATCCGAACACAAGTGTCAATCTATGTGACGCACAAAATAATGACCACTGGATCTGAACGACCGCTTGCGGAAATGATTGAGCATCCGATCTTGAGTGAATGAGACGGTAATTTGTTTCTGATTTATGACCGCTTATTAGAAGGATTCAGGGTACTCGTTTCTATGATACGGTCAAATCGAGCTGTGACTAGATCTGATAGAAATACGACATTATTAAATATTTATTATAGACTTAATTAAAATGTTTCTTAAAACCAGGCACTTTTTGCATTTATATTTATGTGAAAACATTTTGAGGGAACGTCACGTTTTTAAAATGCCACAACCATATGCAATAGTGTAGTTAGAACCTAAGAGTATGGAGAAAATATCAATAGCTGATTAAATATATTTATGCAGTGGTGTTGGCTAATAGGTGCGATTCTAGCCTATTGACTTATCTACCTCGGGGGTGGTATCAAGGTCTTCCTACTGGTACGGGGCACCATTCGAATTAACGTTAATAATTTAAAATAATCTAAGAGTATACAACTAATACATTTAATTTGAGTTTGTTTTTACCAGTACAGCCTGATTTAAGACAACACAGTTTGTAAACACCAAAACATTTATATATATTCATAATCATTTATAGATATGTATAGTTATGAAGAGACAGTAGTATTATAAGAGAAGTACTGCAAACACAACAACAGTAACCTTAAGCTCTGCACTCAAATGAAATGCTGTCACTATATTCAGTCTCTGGATAGTTGTTTAAGATGAGTCTGGAATCTCCAGCTGTGGTCTATGTCCTTTATGCTGTCTCCCAGCTGAACTGAGGGAACTCTGGCGAACAGTCACTGTCAATCATGAAGTGTTTCTCCCCTTTCGACTAACCAGGCAACATGCAGCCTTCCCTCTTCAAGCCACCACTATTTTACATGTGCCAAGCGTTACTTATTTTAAGATAAAAGGATGACTGGGATTACTGCTGTGATTCCTCCCCCAAACGGCATATTTGTTGTGTTATGATTGCTGCTAAAACCAATATACACATAAATAACCGGAAAATGGCTCTGTCTATAACAGTTCTACATGGCATGGTGGCTGGTTCTTAATAGTTTAATTTGGATGATGACAAATAAAAGGCTCAAGCTGGCTGGTTTCCCTGATAGAGCAAAGACAACATTCATTAAAAATGTTTTTTTTTCCATAATCATAACTTTCAATTTCCCATTTCAGAAGTTCCACTGGAACAGAGGGACAAAATCGTAATATTTAATCTTTACCTTTAATATAAGTATATATTAGATTTGAACCTGCTGTTGTCATTCAATGGTGCTGAGAACACTTAAACAGCCCTGCCATGCAGACAGCAACCATCATCTGCTGAATAAACATTCTCTGCTATTTCTGGTGGGGCCAGTCTTCTCAGTCTGTGATTGGTAGATTGACCTTTGAATGGTTCTATTGAGCACAGCAGTAGGAATCTGGGCTGTTAGTGCCACTCTCTTGCATGAAGGAATTTGTGCAAAACTAATAAACAGGTGACCATTTGCTTTGCACCCCCCCCCCTCTACTCAGGCACACAACCCTCTTTCTCTCCTGCTCTGGCTCCTCAGCTGAACTGTGGTGAACTAAGTAACTTGTCTTTAAGACCACAAGACCGGACTTTTTATATTGTAACTAAAATTGATCAACCATGAAGTGGAGAGTGATCTTAAGGGCTTGTGTCTTCCTCGCTTTGCTTTTTGAACTTGGTGAGTCTCTGTTCTTTCTGGATTTAATGTTACAAATAGTATGAGGTCTTCTTAAATTGATTGGGTTAATGCATTACACTGGCACATTTTAAGCACTGAGTGAGCACTTATGTTGGAACATATTGTACCATACCTTTTTTTAAATAGAATCTAAATAATTTTTTGTCTAAGTTTAGTTTTGTCCGTTTGATCTGCCTCCCAGTACATCTTGATACATATTTTGAAGAGCGGCGTAATTCTTTTCTCTGAGCAGGGGAGTGTCAGAACACCAAAGAGAAGGACATGAAGAAGACCAAAGCCGAGAAGAGTGTGGGCAAGAAGACAAAGTCCCCCAGGAACAAAACAAAGGTCATGACAACAAGGGCACCGTCTCCAGTGCCCAAAGTCTTCCTTACACAGGTGCTGGACAAAGGAAAGTTCCAGAAAGTGGGGGACACCTTGAGTGTCCCGGCTGGGGACACCCTGGAGCTGAGGTGCAAGGGCAAGCCTGTCCAGTGGGCCGTCCCTCACTACCTAGAGGAGGAGGATGAGGGTAGGCTTAGGTGAGGCCCGGTCCTGAGCGTGTGTGCGCACGCGTGCCGCGGGCACAGGGGTCACTAAAGAGCTCCGACTTATGAGCCAGTGATTTTCTCCACCTGAAGTTCAGAAGCTACAAAGCTCCTTTACAGGCCATTTGTTTGTCATGATCTTTCCAACTCACAGTGGTGCCACTCCCCTGACTCCTGTAGGATTGTCCAGCATGACCGCTACGGTTCTCTGGTCCTGGTCAACTCCACGGGGGCGGACACAGGAGAGTACACCTGCTACCCTATGTACTGCGAGGACACAGACTGCAGGAAGGAGTACGACAAAGCCGTCAAGGTTTTCATCTTCTTTCCAGGTAAAGCTCTCTTTTTGTCTTTAACTTATATCCTAAATCAGGAGTTGTAAATGTTATATTTAATTTATATCCTAAATCCGGAGTTTTGCAGGCAGTGTCGGATTTGGTCATACAGACAAACCAAACAAACCAGACAAACCTTCCAACCATAATTTTGGTTGCGATCTGGGTGCTGGAAACCATCGTCATAAACCATGCACTTTATTTTTTTAATTTCCCTTTTCAATCTACCAGGTAAGTAGGATGACAACTTAATCAATTATCAATGCGGACCAATGGATAATACTACTATGTGAAAAGGCATGTACTTGTATATTTCCCTATATATTTTGTATGAACTGCATCATTGCATTAACTAAATTACGTGGTGACCTACATTAGTGGTAGTTTTACTAGACTGTTAGTTTTTATTATAATTACGGTTGCATGCTCATTTCCCCCAGGAAATATCCCTAAATGTGGGTATTTGTTAAAAAATTTTATGTGCCACTAAAGAAATATCAACTTTTATTAGCCCCCTCGGCAGAAATGCCGGTGACTGAGTCTGCAGTTTCCGCTTGCACTGCTGGCTCAAGAAAACGCAGCAACAAAGTTCGCCATCATGTAGTGCACCGAAACCCAGAGACAAACTGATGTGTTTCCTGAGCCAGTGGAGCTGCTAAAACCCAATCAGAGACTGCAGTCTCAAGCAACTCAGTCAAACCTGAGTCAAACTCAGTCGCTACTTCAATCTTCACAAAAAACCCAGACATCTGACCCCGGTCTTAGCCATGCAGGGTTACTTTCTCACAATGTGAGACTCACATGATTTCGGATTAAATATAGGATTTCAATTAAATACATTTACGATTGAATTAAATAAATAATTTACAACTGCAGATGTAGTATATAAATGAAATGCAAATTCAGAACTCAGGATATAAGTTTATAAATGTATGTTTTTTTACATGATAGATTGATTTTCAAATACGTTTAGTTGATAAGATTACTAAATAATGGATAATATGAGAACATTTTAGTTGAGGGTACAATGACAGATATATTCAAAATCTGGGTATTAATGAAATCTGGAGAAATTTATCGAAGTTGCATGTGTAACCTTTACATTTGCTGATGCATGTGTATACTTAGTTGTTTTTCTTGTTTTTCTCACACAATAATGGTTTGATAGTAAATCAGTTTTATCTCATTCCAGGTGAATGTCTTCTTAACAAAGA
>JAOVYW010000002.1:4879931-4899993 GCA_025775045.1 Hiodon tergisus | reverse complement strand
TTGTTTTTCTCACACAATAATGGTTTGATAGTAAATCAGTTTTATCTCATTCCAGGTGAATGTCTTCTTAACAAAGAGAACTAAAACACAAAACCCTGGGGGAAATAAATCATGATATATGAAAACACAAGATGTGCTTATTGCATTTATCATATTTCTGTGTGCATTAGATGAAGCTGCTTCCCAAGGGCAAAACACAGAATTTTCATTACATTGCGCTTTAAACTGAGGGAACCATTTTGTGCTGGCTGAAATCTGACCTGCCTCCTACCTCCCGATCTCAGACCCCCAGGAGCTGTTTGTCCCTTCGGCAGACTATTACGAGGTGATCCAGCTGCGCACCAACCGACCCACTACCCTGCCCTGTCAGGTGACCTCCCCGCTGTCCAAAGTGACACTGCACCGCGAGTTTCCCCCAGAGGAGGTGCTGGTGAAAGGGACGGAGATCACTTTCGACGTGAAGCGAGGCTTCACCATCCACCGGCCCAAGCCCCACCATGCCGGCTCCCTCTTCTGCGTGGCCAGCCTGGGCAACCTGCGGCAGAGCTCCACCAAGTACATGCTCATCTACGTCAACTGTGAGGGCTCGACCAGTGTGCCTCTACACTCAGTATAAAACAGGCCTCTACACAATCAGCGTAATACAGGCCTCTACACACTCAGTGTAATACGGGCCTCTACTCACTCAGTATAATACAGGCCTCTACACACTAAGCAGAAAACGGGCCTCTACACAATCAGCATAAAATGGGCCTCTACACACTCAGTATAATACGGGCCTCTACACACTCAGTATAATACGGGCCTCTACACACTCAGCATAATATGGGCCTCTACACACTCAGCATAATATGGGCCTCTACACACTCAGTATAAAACCAAGCTGGTGCACCAAGCAGGTGTCAGCATGGGTCAGGGGGCTCATGGTGGCTTCATCAGACACAGATTTGATTGGGAAACGCAGCACTTGATAGGAAGGGTCAATGAACCTGTGGCCCGCTGAAGGTTCTCCAAAAGCCCTGAAACAGAAAAACAGCCCGGATTGGCTGTGACTGGTGTGAGTGAAAGTGACAAATGTTTGGCAGAAGGCCTTTTGTGACAGCAAATTTTCAAAAATGACATTTCAAGCCAGCTTTCACGGTTAAGAGGAGGTTGTTTTAGAAATGTGTACATTATAGATGAATGTTTTTGAGTATAACACAGTATTTGGTATTTTTTTACTAGACCCCATCTCCCCCCCATCTCCTATGATCAAAACATCATCCAGCTCAGTCCATATTGGGGAGAACCTACAGGTCACTTGTTCTGTCCTTGGAGAAGCTGATGTTGTCATCGATTTTACATGGGATTTCCCTGGACAAAAGGTAACTCTAGTCAAAAACTTTATCACACAACACAGAAATCAGTAAAAATACTGATACCAACTCTATAGTAATAAAACACATTATTTTTGTTTATGTAGTGAAACACAGTTACAAATACCTCTAGCTTTATAGAATATAATTGGAGGTATAATCGACAATGGCAAGCAGTAATTTTGAGACTTTGTTGGTTTGATCCAGATCGGCAGGCCGCTGTACACACAAGATAGCGTTCTGCCTGTACGGACTGGGGGGCATTCCCGCCAGCAATCTGAGACCGTGCTCCTGGTGGATGAAGTGAGAGACGTAGACCAGGGGACCTACACCTGCACCGCCCAGAACCTGGAGGGCTCACGGTCCGTGTCCACCACAGTTAAGGTCCTACCCTCCCGACCTGCTACCAAACCTAGGAGACCTTGAGTTCCAGACCCCTCCCACCGCAAAGGGTGACGCTTATTGGTTGACCTAACAGCAACCATAGTTCAAAGTAACAAAGCTGAAATTTCTGTGATTGTGGATGTATTATAATCAATTTATCTTTCTGAAACCGTGGAATCTGAAATAGGATTGAGTATGTTTGGTGAATTTGGTGATTCTTCAACAGGTAGAACTCCCATTGTTACATATATTTTATATAATATTCTCTGTTAGGTTTTACATGTGCTGTACATTGTAAGTGAAATATTTGGCACTATAACTGGACAGTAGCCAGTTAATATGCAGGGTATTTGGTAATAAACATTTTTAACAACAGTGTAATCTGAAAAATATGTGCTGCTATTTGTAAAGAATCCCTTGGATCTTAGCATTTTTGGAAGCTTAAAAATCGGGAAAAAAATTAAAATAACTGTAGTTATTGTTGACCTATTAACAATAACTGGTCAACATGAGCCTTCCCTGTTTCAGAAATCTTTAAAAACTAAACCTAAACACCTTAACGCTTTTTCTGTGACTCAAACCTTTGGACCTGGTGAAAATACACATTGTACGTATCAAGGGTACAATAGCGAAATACAAGAGTAAAAAGTGTTAATGGTTCTCTGCATTATAAACATCAGTTATAGATTAACGTGTTTGATTTGTCTGGTCATTGTGGAAGAGGAGTCTGCAGTGAAGCAAGCCGAAATAAGATAACTCAAAGATTTGGTTGTCATAAGCTTCTTACAGCCTGGTATGGCCAAAGCACAGAAGAGCATGTCCGGTTGATCGGGAAAAAAATTCTCAAACATTAAATTAAAATCATAACATTAATTTAAATTGATAGCATGCAGACATTCCTGAAACTCTCAAGCAAACCAATATAGTTATGGTAATGTTGCTATGAAGTAACAACATGTCATAGGTTTGAGCTGTGATGTAGTGTGTAGGACTGGGCTGTTTTTTTCTTTTTCTTCTCCCTCACTACTTCCGTGGGTTCTGCAGTGCACCTTGCTCATTAGCAGTAACTCTGTTCATTCAGCCTAACTCCAAGGGCAGATAACAGGAAGCTTGCTTGTCAATAACCGCCGAAAATCTCCGCAATCTTTGCACATCTCGTCGCCCGCAGCCTATGGGAAAATAAGTTAATCTTTTTAGTGGCTATTTTTTCTTTAGAAGTAATTCATTATTGATTTCTAATGCTTGTCTAAGCCTGTGACTTATCCTCGTCCTCTGTCTTCGTCTACACGCCAATTTCATTAATGCTGGTACTTTATGAGATATAAATTAGAATTCAGGGGCTGAATTTTAAACATCACAACTCAAATGATATTCAATTCTCATTTGTAATTTGCTACTCTGACAGAATTACTTGTGTAATTTGTTGTGAGGAATTTATTTTCATTTGGTCATTATTAAGGGTGACACATTTTAGCTAATACTTCTAAACTGTATTAGCAGCACGGCAGCTCGTATGTAAAACTGTGTTAATATTTAGCATAGCGGTTATATATACATGATAGGTAATTTTCTTCTGTAATTTTTTTAAGTGTAATGATATCTCAAATTATTAATTCACGTGTCAGGTATAATAATGTATTTTCAAATTTGCTTGACAAAAAAATATAAATTTCATCTATGCAGAATGGTGTAATTACTAAACCTCTTCACTGGTTAATTTCAGATCAAATTTGGGATTCACAACCCGTCATCTGTGATCAAAAACCACATTGTTCTTGCCTTGATTGCCTTTTTAAAATAATAAATTAGCAGCTATTACACATATATACACTGTCAATAAAATAATTTCTAGAAATATAAACTACCAATCGTAGACTTTCTATATTCCATAGATTTACCATAACTCGCTGAAACTGACTCTTATTCGTTCCGGATGACATTAACATGAGATTTATTCAGATTGAGAGCTTAACCAGTAATTTAAAAAGGAAGACAAATAAATGAGGTAAGTTAAATCTACTTGTTCACGTCTAATTACAAAATAATAATGAACAACAAGGTAACATTGTCATGAATATATTAGCTGGTGTTTAAAGACTATATAGTGTTCAGTTACTTAAATAAAATGTCTAAGAAATGTCATGACAGCCCTCCTATTACTATTGATCAACTATCCATGCTGACACCATATAACGGGTGATAGATGTGCTCGCATGTGACATTTTGGAATGCATTTAAAGTATTAAAACCCTTGCCGATCACACTGAGAACTAACAGGTTTGCCCTAACACTGACGGACTGCAGAGCCGACAAATAAAAGTGCTGCACTGAAAGCAGGGGCTATAACCCACAAGCTCTCGCAGTTTCGGCTGGTGAGGACAGTCATCACTGGCAAGATAACGGAGATTGTGAAGCAGGTATATATTTCTGTTAATATGTCCCGAGATGTGCATAGGTGAGTCAATTAATAAAATTTGTATTGAAGTTAAACAAGGGCATATTAAACAGTTTAGGTATGAAGCAACATATTACCTGAGCCTAACCTCACAAGGTAACAGCCAGGACCGAAGGACCAATCAGAGAAATCTTTTTAAGAATGAATCACAAGATGGCTGGGAAAACCATTTGACGGCTGTCGTCTATGCTATTAATATATGTATATTATTCTTGCCACGTTTAAAGTATTAAAAAAATTTCCAGGTTATTTGAGTATATCTATTTATTATTATTTTTTATCTCCAGTGATTAGGACTCAATGAAGTATGCCCATAATCCCTGCTCTTTCATCAATTCACACAAATGCCTGATGGTTCTTAGTGATCCAGCTGATAAAGTCGACAAAAAAGTTTGAAAATAAAATTTGAAACTTTTAAAAGATAGTTGCATGATAGTTGACATTGTAAAATGAACACTTGAAAGTACTGAAGTATTGAAAGGCTCGTGATAAGCATAGGTTAGCCAGAGGTAGATAAGGATTTAGTATAGGGCTTTGCAGGATTGTCATGGAGGAGAAAACCCAACATCATCCGCTTGTTGGATTCAGGGACTGGCAAATAAGGCAGCATGATCTAAAATCCCTCAGTCCGACATGTAACAGCAAATAAATATCTACAAGCTAATTAATTTGAAACAAATATTACACCAGCAATTTAGCCATGAAAATCCCTTTAAAAAGTCGGTTAACCAAATACAAGATCACGCATGATTCTTAACTATGCTTTAAACATATGTTCTATAATACTTCGCATTTCATAAAAGCCATTGAATGTCAAAATAATTGATTGCTTATTTAAATAATTAATTTTTCCCCAACTGCATCGCGTTAAATACGCAAAATTTGGACAAAGGCTAATTTATTGACATAATTTTTAATCGGGTTGCATTGTCTATGCTTGCACAATTTCACGAAATACGAAAAGTAACGCGATTGAACCGGATGTAGTTTGTGAACGCTCTTGAACTGTGACACCGGTTACAGTTACTCCTTCCTTTCTCGTTCGGCTCCGTAAAGAGACTTGTATAGGTAAATTTCTCTGATTTTTCATCCAAATCAATCTGTGATTGTATTTCGTTATTAATGTACATTTCTATATCACTTAGTATTCTTATCCGAAGTGCGTCGGATTGATATAATATGTGTCACATTATTGCTCTAAATCAACTTGTAAGCTTGGGATGAAACTCTGGTGTTTGTTGCTAGGCCGTATTCATGTCATGCAGTAATCAGCGGGCTAGGAGACCCAGTGAAAAGCGGTAAACGCTGTTCTTACTCGTTGTAGTATTTTTCTTGGTACGTTTCAGCTTCTAGTTGCATGGAACGAAAAACGAATGCTTTAGACCACGCTGACTTTTCGGTTGCAGCTTGCTGTCTGAACCCACTAGTAGCTAGTTAGGGTTACCCTCACAGGCCAAATGAGTATTTGGATTGATTTGGCTTGGCAACACCATGATATTAGTTTTCTTGTTAATCGAAATTGTAATATACTGTTTCGTATACCTCACTATGTATTTTCGTTCTGGGAGCAAATGTCCCAATAAACTGGCATTGGCCATAATCTAACATTCGGGTAGTCTCAGGTTCTCCGATTTTTAGCTGAGTTTTGAATATGTTTCTATTAAAATATTACATTTGCAACGTATTTTCAAGCATCGATTTATTCTGGGTTAAGAGCGTGGCTCAATTATTCTGGCCTGTCCGTTTATGATGCATTGGAACCTAACTTCATCGGCCGGGCTGTGCTATGAAGATGAGGCTGACGGTTGCGCTTTCTGCTTGCAGACATGGCACCTCGTAAGGGTAAGGAAAAGAAGGAGGAGCAGGTGATCAGCCTGGGTCCCCAGGTTGCGGAGGGAGAGAACGTCTTCGGGGTCTGCCACATCTTCGCCTCCTTCAATGACACTTTCGTCCATGTTACGGATCTCTCTGGCAAGTAAGTGTCAGTGCTCACCACCTATGGGCAATCAGTTATTCAAGTATGTAAATTTTCATATGGTTTTGTTTTTTCATGCAAGTCTCGCATGTAAATTCCGGTTAAAATAATAGAATATGTCCAGTGACTATGTCCAGAAACAAGTGTGGTATTTTAAGACCACGCTTGGGGAAACTGCTTGGAATACATTAAGTCAGATTTGAATTGTCGTAAGTTTCTCGCCTCTTGTCCGACTCTCACCCAGGGAGACGATCTGCCGCGTGACAGGTGGCATGAAGGTGAAGGCGGACAGAGACGAGTCCTCCCCCTATGCCGCTATGCTGGCTGCTCAGGATGTGGCACAGAGGTGCAAGGAGCTGGGCATCACTGCCCTGCACATTAAGCTTAGAGCTACAGGGGGCAACAGGTGAGGCGCAATAAAGTTGCTGTTGTAGAGGGGCTTGCAATTGCGAACACTGGAATCCCCAAACAAGCACAATTGTTGCTAGACTAGAAATGTGTCTACGGTTGGTTGGGTTTCGTTGCTTGTGTGTGGTGGTTATCTGCCTTTTGTATTCTAGACGTCCTATACTTGAATATAAATCCAATGCAAAAATGCAATTGTTCACCCCAATGTTTATTTCATGGGAAATATTTTTTTAATTTGTTTTTCCAGAACCAAGACTCCTGGACCAGGTGCACAGTCCGCCCTCAGGGCCTTGGCCCGCTCTGGCATGAAGATTGGCCGCATTGGTGAGACTCGATATACACTGCTTAGCCACTGTGGTTTAGCTGGTTACTTTTGCAGGGTTGTCTGTGAACACGGGTTTATTATATACAGGCTGTCCAATGGTTGACCCTTTTGTGTCGGCCTTAATGGTATTGCTTCGTGGATATCAATATTAAGATGAATTATTTCTTTTGAACCAAGAGTCATGTCAAAATTTGGATAGTTTGATTTTGTCCATTGATTTAGTGACTTGTATAAGCATTTTGATGGTGCTACGTAGATGGTCAGACTATATAGACTCTTTGTAGGGAGATCTACTTTATATGGAGTAGATGAGAACAATTCACATTTACAGTACGAATGTGATGAAAGGGTATTTTTTGGAATCGAGTACCTTTAAAAGTTGGTTGATATGGTCATCCTCAACTTCTTAAATGTTGTTTTATATGGCCGCATGGTGACCCCTAACTTTTCTTGCCTGTGGTCAGTTGAAGTTAAAATATTTTGTAAATGTTTGAAGAATCAGCACTTTTTTTTCCCCTTTCCTTGCAGAGGATGTTACCCCTATTCCATCAGACAGTACTCGCAGGAAGGGCGGTCGCCGTGGTCGTCGTCTGTGAAATGTTTATTTTTTTCAAGTTCAAACAATAAAAATTTCAATCACACACATTTTTTGTCTTCGCCCTCTTTTGGCAGCAATTTGTTAGTGAGATGGCTCTCTCTCAGCCTTTCTGTCTGTTGTAGTTAAAGAAAACTGCTTACTCAGATTGTTTGATGACTTTCCCTGTTGTAGTAGTTCCCAGATGCTTGAGTGCGGATTCATTGATGCACTATGCCATAACTATGCATGCAGTTTTACACCCCATGTCAAGTTTTGGTGAAGGGGGCTAATTCCAGCTTACATAAACGTATGTCGTATTCCCGATCCTGATTGACCCACCCTTCCCCATCTCCTGGATCTTGTCCATCACAGTGAAATGATTAGATCAGTTCAGTTAGTGCCTATAGGCCCTCCTGGTTTGGGACTATTGGCCTACAGTACAGTATGTACGTTAATGTTCGGGCAATTCTGCACTGCTTGCAGCTTTTCACCCACCTACACCTAAAACAGTATTTGTTAGATAATTAAACCTGGTCTTTCCTGATATAAATTGTACCATAAGTATATGGTGGGATTTGGCGAGTGATTTTTAAAATGCAGTGTAGTGACAGCGTTCTGCCACAAGATGGTGGCAGAACACGTTTTTACAGATTATGCTAAATGTCTTGTAACGATTAAGTGGAATTTAGGTATATTCTTGCGTTTTAAAGATTTAACCATTCATCTGCTTGATTTTATCATAAAGCCCACGTCAATGTTTTGCTTATGTGTTCACTCCTTCCCTTTTAAGAGGTGTGATGTCAATTGATACAAAGACATTGATTTCAAAGATTAAATCTGCGTCTTGACCTACTCAAAAGTGGCACACACCTGGACGATTGTGGTTTTTTAAATTTTGTAGTGCATGTGTGTGGATTTGTCACCTTTTGTTTTTACAGAGGAAAGCTGTTATTTCTTTACAGTACACACCAGTCAACTAGCTAAATCAGAGATGACATCACTTGTTGCTAGGAAGGCTTTGGTCTGAAAAGTTAATTGCTTACCGAAGTCTTGCGCATTTGATATATTTGCCCTCTGATTCATAAGAAAACTAAAACTTGTTAATCTTTGTTTGCTGTTAATTTACCTTAAAATATATATATATATTCAAATATATATTATACGCTATTCTGATATTGAGTCTGTCCACCTTTTCACTTCAAAACCACTGAAATGCTCTTAGAGGATTTCCAGTGAGCTATCTGATAAACTTCTAAATAGTGTTCCGTGTTGTTTCCGACTTTGATTTGTTGTGATCACAGTTTCTGAAGTCTTGAATCAATTTGAATTGGAGTGTTAAATGACAGTGAGCTAGGTTTCCTGTCACATAAACTGCACTGTATGGAGAACAGTCAAAGTTGCTTTTCAAATCCAGCTATTGCAACTCCTGAATACGTCTTAAGACTTCAGTACATTGGTGTATAACTGAAATGGACAATCAACTAGAAAAAACATTCCAGAATAGGAGTTTTTAATCAAATCTGAGGCCTTGGCAGTTTCTGCATAACCATTAAGAAATTAAAGAAGTGAAAGTATTAGTTATAAAAAACAAAACTATAAGACCTGCGTAGACCTGTTGTTTTGAGTAATGTGGAGTGTTTTCTTGAATAAGGTTTTTCTGTACAATACTGCCTGCCTACAGTGGACCTGGACCACTGCCTCCCAGTTCACCTGTTTGGGGATTTCCTAACAAAGCTCTTCCTCTTCATAGGTGTTTTCTGAAACATAGTTTCTGATGTTAAGGGATCTTATTGTCACACATTACAGACTCACTTCTTTCAAGGGACCACACCCACCACTACCTGCCTGTATTGTTGACATCCGGCAGGATGGATAAATTGACTCCTACAATTTTCACCATGTCCTGGTATTCCAATCAGCGTGGAGTGGCAGGACCCAGGATCCATCGGACCAGGCGATGGTTTTCCAATCCTCCGTGTTTGTATTGCTGCCACAGTTGCCTGTTCTTCGCTGAAATGTGTGGAACTGGCCTGGGTCGTTAGCTGCCATAGCCCACCCGTGACGGTACAGCGAGTTCTGCACTCTGATGCGGCTCTTTTGGCGCCTCTGTTGTACTCAGCTGATACTTGACCGACTGCAGCCCGTCTGTTACTCCGTGCAAGTCGTGTCAGCTTCCATCAGCCCCTCTCATCGACGAGTTGTGGCTGAGGACAGGACCACCGTTGGCTAATTGTTGGTTGGGTGGTGGACCATTCTTGAAGCACCTTTGACACTGTCGTACATAAAAACCCCAGTAGGGCTGCTGTTTCTGACTCATACTGATTTAACTCCCATGCCCCGTTCACAGTCACGTAAAGGTTTTATCTTGCCCATTCTCCCTCTAAACTGCACATACATGCTTACATCATGACCACTCGTGCATATCTACAACATATGTATATAGCAAATTTTGGTTTTTATGTACAGGCTCAAATATTTTAAGTCACTCAACTGACATTCACAACGAGTAATAGCTGCCATGGATAATGGTCTTACTGTAAAAGTTTTTAAAAGTTTATTTTTATTTCTAAGGAGCAAGACTATGGAAACCTGCCAATCACACTCAACATAACTGTATTTAATAATAGTTTCTTTTTACAAGTAGAAGAATTAAGACACAAAAGAAAGACAAAACTATACTAGGGTTTAACAGCTACTTTAAGTTTTGCCAAAGTTTGTCAAAAATTAGCCTGATATTTCAAAATGAGAACTCATTTTCACTACAGTAAGTATAAGCAATTTCCTATTAAATGTAATTTGATTATAGGTGAAAGTTAGTTTTGAATCACTACTTGATGACTAACATGTCATCACTAATAGGTTTAATGTGCTGCTCGTGGAACCCACTGACCTTTATACTGGTCGAGCTTCAGTTCTCTGCGCTGCCTACAGTTGGAGGAGGAAGCTGCTTCGAGGGCAAGACCGACACTCTCACAGACTGCCGCTATCAGCATCTGACGAACCAAACACAGCATGCTGCTCACTTGTGAGGCCCTGTAAAAGAACCATCTGAGATGAATGAAATAAGGCCCAATACAAAACCTGCAACGCCACTGGGGGTGGTTTACCGTGCCAAGTCAAAGTGTGACACTGGGCGCTTATTTACAATGCGGTATACTATAGATTGCCTTTGCACTCAGAAAAGGCTGGTCTAACGTATGCATAAGACCATATGTTAATAAACGTTGAATCCTGCAAGGCAACTGAGTGAAATTATTCAGCTCGTCTATTGTGCTGACATACAATTAACCTTTTAACCGTTAGTAACATTCTGATTTATCTACTTAAAAAGTGTGGCCTTGGTAGAAGTCCTTGGATTATCATCAAGAAATTAAAGTATGCATGGGTGCAGTTTTAATTAAAAAAACACTTATAATTTTAAGACCTGCGTAGACCTGTGGAGTGACTTCTACATATGCTTTATCAATACCTACTTCACTGCCTGTTTACTGTGGCTCAGGGCCACCCAGCTCACCTCACAAACACACAAGCTCAGGAAACATATAGTTCGTTATGGCAAGGCAAGATTCTATTCAAGCATACTCTATGCTGCTCAATTCTGTGAGTTCTTTATAGGACATTTGAACAATCACAAGTCTTAAAAATGCAAAACACATTCCAAACATATTATGCAGAATTAAAAAAAGTTACTAAAACAGGAAGCTATAATGTAGGAACAAACAAACAAAAACCTATTGTTTCGCGAATAAAGTTTCCATTTAATTCTTCTAACGCAATCAGAAACAATGGACAGTGATAACACTTCTCTGAAAATTATTTTGA
Organism: Hiodon tergisus; assembly: GCA_025775045.1. Classification (NCBI taxonomy): domain Eukaryota; kingdom Metazoa; phylum Chordata; class Actinopteri; order Hiodontiformes; family Hiodontidae; genus Hiodon; species Hiodon tergisus. The sequence goes on along the minus strand of JAOVYW010000002.1, from coordinate 4,888,692 downwards.
GCCTCTTGTCTGGAGGGATGTGCTAAATGCCTTGAATGGAAATTAAAGTGATTGTATTTATGGAAGTGTCTACGATATGTACAGTTTTTTCATTGTGGGACTAAGTAATCCGGTGCTGTGACTTTAGCGTTGGACTTTATCCGTCCATTTGGCTGGACGAATCACGAATTGACGGTCTAAAACATTTGTCCAACCTGGAATGAGAGTTAACTCTGAATCCAATCAGAATATGTTTTAATTGAAGACTAAGCTGTTGCTAGGGGAAGACTATTATTGGACAACTTTTCTGATCTTTCTCATGTATGATATATTTTTAAAGAATAACCCATTCCAGGATACATTTAATAGAAATTTAAAAATAATTTCACCCACCCACTAAAGCAATGTGTATTCCCCCCAAAATGTCATATAATATTTAATTATATATTTCAAAATTCTCTTAAATTTGCATTTGAATGAGGACTGTAAAACGAAGAAATTTGTCACATTTTGAATATTTATCACAACAGTTTTTAACTGATCTGGGACTCGTGTAAAACACATTTATTAATGTTCGAGTCTAGTTCCGAGTTATAATTTATAATTTATAATTTCTGTGTACAAATACAATCAATTCTAAATGTAGACGTGTTGCATATGCACGGCAGCGCGTCGCTCAGATAGTCTGCCACTATCAACTGATGATGGTGACTCGGACAGCCAATGAAAACGTAGTTCTGATTTACAGACCACTCGGACTGATGCTGAAGTGCCTGCCTCACCTCTAAACTATGGGGCTTTCCACGCGAAGTACACTTTCAGTTCTCCTGACGTCTCCAGTAACGCTCTCTTCCTTTTTCTGGCGATATTAAAAAAATAAGTGCGCGCGTTGGTGACAGTCTGAATATTTCTGAGCTGCGAAAGTAAGGGATACCTAAACTTACAAGAATGGCTGAAAGGCAGAATGATGTGCTAATTGAGCGGACTGATAGCGAGGAAACCGTTCTCAATGCGGGGACTCCGAGAAGGTAACAGAACAACTTAAACACTGGCAAAAATTTAATTGTAAACAAACGCAGTTTTATTTTGCTATGCTGTTTCCTTGCATGGTGTTTGAGCATTTTCTTTTGTGCTAATTAAAATATACCACCAACAGTAGATTGTAATGTAGTATTTCCCCCAGGTAACTTTATTTCTAGACCTTTTTATTACTATTGCAATGCCTACTCTTTTTGTATGGGCATGCTGCCCATGTAATGATAATGATTATTTTGTTATCATAGTTTTAAATTTATTTATATAATGTTCTTAGTTATTGATCTTACTTCTGTGTATTGTATTGTAAAACACCATGAGCGGGTTTGCATGATAAACGCTATAAAAATGAAATAATAATAATAGTAATTATTACTGTTATTATTATTATTATTCGAACTATTCTAAACGTCTATTCTAACGTTTTCTGTAATAAAGGACTGTAGGACCATTTCCTGAACGGTGCGTTTCAGAAAGTAGATAATCAGTTACTACTTCTATTATTATTATTATTATTATTATTATTATTATTATTATTATTATTATTATTATCATTGTTATTATTATTATTGTTATTATTATTATTATGGTTATTGTTGTTGTTGTTGTTGTTGTAGTAATAGTATTTGTAGTATTTTAAAATAAAAATTTTAAATTATTGTTGTTTTATATATTTTTCTTACTCCTAATATGTTGAGGACTTAGTAAGTACAAAATTACGTGTGAATTTCAACTACATATTTATTCCTGGGATTTTTTCTCTTGCATCCAACCTTAAATTCTACTTCGTAAAATTAGACTTAACGCAGCTTGGACAAAGCCTCTGCCTTGCAATGGCGGATGTCACCTATTTTTTTAAATTTATTTTTTATATACAATGGCGTTTGTTTTGTGAATTGCCAACAAAATATACCTCTATGGGGAAAAAGGGAAAGACAAAAAAATTTTATTTTAGATTTTTTAATGATCTTGACATGAATTTAGAATATTATAGTAATTTTTTTAAATAATGTACAGCTCTAGTTCAGTAAGTTTATGAAATTGTAAACTGATATTGGATTAAGGTAATTGGAACTAAATGTTTGGGAATGACTATCACTCTGCAAAACAACTGCTCATAGTCCACACCTCATTAGCTTACTATTTTTCCTCGTCGACTGAAATTGAGTACCTGTCTCAGTTCTCGCTATTTTTTCCTTCCTGTTTCTGATTGCAGGCAGTCTGATGCCCGCGCGTTCAAGATTGCTGGCATTACCATGCTGGCCTGCCTTTTTGTGGCTGGTCAGGCCCTAACGGCCTACTTCGTCATCAGCCAGAAGAGCCAGATCACCACCCTGGAGACCAGCACTGGCAACCTGAGGAAACAGCTGATGGAGTCTTCCAGGGGTGAGCAGGGGCTGGATTTGAGTGTGGCTTGGAGGTAGAGGGGTAACTAGGGGGGAATGAGGAGTTAGCTTAAGGGAACCTGAAGTGTGAAGCTGATTTCTACCCTCATTCCTCATTATTCCTAAAGAAAATAATACATGGAAATCTGCTTTATTGAATCTTGCCCATTGATGTTCAAAAGACATCGGGCTGATTTATTTATTAGCAGTTTGAATTGTGTTTGTTTCTCAGGACGTGACTTGGCTCCTAAGATGGTCCACATGCCTCTCTACAACATGCCATTTCTGATGGACATGTCCAGCGACAATAAGAAGATCCCCATGAAAGTGAGGCTGGTTTACTGTGGAAAATAAAATATTCAGATTTTGTGCCTCGTGACGGACTAGTGCAATAATGTCTCTAGGGAATTGCTGATGGTAGTGTGTAGTTGACTTTTGGGCTCTCTTTGTTATCCTCTTAGAAGCTGCAGGACACAGTCATGGTCAGCATGGAGAAGCAAGTGAAGGACCTTCTGAAGGTACAAGCTTCTACTATGATCACAGCTGTGAAAGAAAAATGTTTCCAAAACTCAGCATATAGATAGGACAGCACACTATATTATTAATTCTTTATTTATGCCTAATTGTGAAAATTACATAATAGAATAGAATTCAAAGCTAGTCATTGACATTTGTAACAATAACATGTAGCACTGACGATCATCTTTATCTGTTTCTAGTCATTGGCACTGTCACCAAAAAGTCATATATGTGTGGCTGTGTGGAGTAATACATGGATATATTATCATGGAATTTAGCATGTGGTACATTGTATACCATGCTTAGGTTATGGCAGTTGTAATTTATGGTATAAATGTTTTAGGAATGATGAGTTCCAATATCAAGTCTCACATAGCAGTTTTTTACCAATGCAGCTAAAATTAGTAGAAAGTGAATAACCTGCCTATGATCTTCTCAGGAGCACCAGTTTCCCAATTTCAATGAGACATTCCTGACCAACTTGCAGAGTTTTAAGGAGCAAGTCAATGAGTCTGAGTGGAAGGTAAGACCAAGCTGCCTAAGAAAATGAGTCCCCTGGAACTGCCTACTGTTCTATGTCTCACAGATGTTAACCACCCACAGGGACTGGAGACCTGGATGCACTATTGGCTGGTGTTCCAGATGGCCCAGCAGAAGCCCCCTGCATCCACCCCAGGACCTGAGCCAACCCCCAGGGGAGGTACTTCACAACATTGCCCCCTGCACACCCCCCCCCCCCACACACTTCTCTGACATAGACACACCTTCTTTCTTACATAGACATGCATAAATGACACAGGACCACCTCTCCCACTCACCTGTATAACACTTTGCACTGCTTCCCTCACCCATACTGGGTCCATCCCCTTTTCTCCCAGAATCCTCCCTCCAAACCAAGTGTCAGTTGGAGGCTGGGGGCATGGGGTCCGTGAAGCCCGGCTTCTTCCGCCCACAGTGTGACCAGCTGGGCAACTACCTGCCCATGCAGTGCTGGCACAGCACTGGATACTGCTGGTGTGTGGACAAGGACGGAGTGGAGATCCCGAACACCCTGGTGCGGGGGAGACCCGTCTGTGGAGGTGGTCCAAGTAAGTTGTAAAGCTCTTTGCCCGCAAACTTCGGTCCTTTTAACAAACACCGGTGAAACGTCAAAATAAATGCCAGGTAGGAGAAGAACTTGATTTTGCAAGTCATGATGTGGACCTTCTTTTTGCTCCCCCCACAGTGGCAGCCCGCATGGTGGCCTTTCCTGCCATGGCCAAAATGCGGACTATCAAGGGTAAGTAGCTAGGGGCTCGGCAGATCACGTTTCCTGCCGAAAGCGTGAAAGAGCGTGGGAAGAGTCCTCATGTACTCTCATTCCATACTGACTGGACAGGGTAACTACATTACAATTCTAGGAGGCTCGTTGAATGTACTTTAGCATTGGCGTCAGCGAGTGAGAGTTCATCCAACCTTTTGTCATTTGTCTCATGCATGTCATGTCATTGGTCCCCGGACATGTGCCTGATAGAACATCTTTGTTTATTTAATTTCTTATCCTGTTTCTCCGTTTTGTCTACATAGTAATGAAATATGTAACTGTTGTATCAGTGAATAAATCACATTGCTGTTTCTGGTTGATTCCCAGATGAAGAAAACTGAAGGCTGGACACCACCTCAAGTTCTCCGGCATAACCTGATCTCATCAATCAATTTATGAGTTCAAAGTTCTTCAAATATGCTTAGAACTACAAGAACTTACTTTTTTTAATAAATATTTTTTCATGGTGAATGGTTTTTTATCGAATTTTTTGAATCAGTAGAGGGCTAGCTGCACGTTTTCACTGTGTTTAATTGTTTTCTTTGCTTTGTACCTCTCTAAGGGTGTTTTGTTTTCAGCACTGGAGGAAGATGTTACACACCAAACTCAATCTTTACCAACCCCCCTACCCTTGCACCACCTGATCCCGCCCAACCCAACCCAACCCAACCCAACCCAACCGAAATGTGGTTTTGGTGGAGTAGTCTGCATTAGAGGGATAGTCTGTCCCCTTCCCAGGTCCTCAAACCAAATAACAAATCTCTCCAGGGAAAAAAAGTTTAATCTCAGATACTGTTTCTTTTTTTTAAATTAGTTAAAAAATAAATAAAGCTAACATTGTAGGCTGTAGTTAATGCACTCACACAGGAGGAGCAAGAGGAGATAATTAGCTAAAAGATTAATGTATCAATAATTGTATTTCAAATAAAGTATGCTTGTTCTAATTAAAAGTTGGCGTTTCCCTGACTTGAACGAGATTTTTCCTTCATCGCTTGACCAGTGTGCTGCATTTAGTATAAAGGCAGAATCTAGTAAATTAATGGTAAACGGTGTGACAAGGGCATTTTAATTGCCAACAGTTATTTCGTTGTTTTGTTAGTTTGTTTAGAACAGTCTAGCTTTAGAATTGTAATGCTTTAACTTGCACAGTGGAAAGTCCCAGAGATCACACACAGAGCTTGATCAACAGCAAGTCCTTGCAATAACAGGCGTTTAGTCTGGTCAGCTTTCATTGACCGCGATGATTTACTTCTTCTTTCATAGGCCACTTTCGGTTTGAACAATGCTAATATATTTTCAGAATTCTTGGGACTACCAGAAAAAAATCCGTATAAGGATCACGCAGGACTCCCAGTAGACCAGCAGATATCATAAAGGCTCTGAAATCAGCGGAAATACCCTGCTAATCCTTGGGAAATGGCATTGCGATTGTTAGCGTTACATACTTAAATTTCAGATGTTTATAATAATACGTTTGTGAGAGGACAGGTTCTCAAAACACAAAATAACTATACTTTGACTGTAATAAACATAGTCATGTGATTGCCTTGCTTTGACGAACAAATACATGTTATGAATTAAAATAAAAACAGCGTGTGTTGGAGCTTGCTGATATGGATACAGAGATAAACACTGGCAGTTTCACTTTAAAGGGAAGGGTATTTTCCCTTTTAAGAAGCCGCGTCTGCTTGCCAGTGTCAAATAACCATTCACTTGCAATTCAAGTTGTTTCGCTGGATTGTTTGGATTGTTTATGGCAGGTTATTAAGAATTTTGACCGCAACAAACAATAGCCAATAGTTCTGGAGGTTTGGGAAGCTCAGGGGGCTTAAGCCCCCGTTATCCCCTCCCTCCTGCCGCCGTTGTGTGTTCAGCTAAGAACATAATTGCTTTAACTCATTAGATAAATAGATACATTTTTCTAACGAACAAACACAAAATTGTAGTTTAGATCGACTATTTATTCCATCTCGGAACAGCGGACTTAACACACCCCATTTTAATTTTTTTACTAAAATAATTACTAATATTTTATTAGAACCTAATTTACAGTCTGTTTTGGGTTGGGTGGGGGTATACTTCGGTTTCTTTCTGTTTTTGTATTACCATTTTGAGCTTTCTGAGTTTTGTTTAATTGTTTGATTAAAATGCCAAACAAGCCTGCCTCCAATCACTCCCAGACTGATACAATTTGGAAAGGTTACAAAACAACTTCTACACCCCAGAGAGAAGATTATGGCTTTGGTTGTTACACTTCAGTTGCAAAAGGATCATTAGATTCGGTAAAGTGAGAGGTAAATAAAAAACTTTAAAGCGATCGCAGCGTTGTGTTTATTGTATGCAATACCACCAATTTACCAATAGTGGGCCACAGAGACCACACACACAGCCTAAGATAGAGAATTACTCTGAGTTAGTGTTTGATTATCAGCATTAATGCAAAAACAGATAGATCCAGCTTGACCAGACATGATGCAAAATGCAAAACAATAAAGTTTTCAGTAAAGTGTTTACTGAAAGTCAAGATACGTGTAGGCACTTTTCATACTACTAATTTTATCGCAAATACTGTAGTGTGCAAAATTCATAGGCATCCTAGCTTTCTTACACAACTGTAGACTTTAAAGTTTATTTTTTGTCTTCTGTATTATTGTGTCAGAGGAAAAATGTGTTTTTTAGATGTCCAAACATTCATTTTCTGAAAGAAGAACAAGGAATTCTGCCACAGATGGTATGGTCTCCACAGAGCCCTGATCTCAACATCATCAAGGTGGTTTGTGATGACCTGAACAGACAGAAGCAAGTTCTACAAGATGCTTGGAACAATCTACCTGCCAATTGTATAATAAAAGTAAAGTAAAGTAGACAAAAAAGTAAAGTAAATTTTCATTTATCTTGCATTTTGTCCCAATTTTGAACAACCCAAAACTATCAAATAAAAAAAACAGTAACAAATTAAACCATAACAAACTGATAAATATTAGCAAATTTTACAGAATACAGAGTAAAAACAAAATTGTGGAGCTTAGGTAGGTGTTAAATGCAGCTAGCTTATAAGATTAGTCACTGAGGGCCACGGTGTCTGCTGGTTTTCGTTCCACCCATCAAAATAAACTATGACATTAAACTATCCCCTATTTTAGATCAAGGTCCAGGGACAGTGGATTCAGAGCGGAAGAAAGCAAACTTGTTGCTTTTTCAGAACTAATCAATACGGTTGCAGAATGTGAAGATGCTGAAATCCAAGTGTCTTAAGTGTCTTAAGTGGAAAACATCATTGAACAAAAATAAGTTGGACTCGGCTTTACAATTGTGTATTATTTTCAAAGAAATATCAAAACATTAAACTTATTTTCTAATACTTCTGAAATGACTAGAAAATGTTGAAATTGGTTGAAAAGCATGTATGATGTGTAAACGGGGATCTGGTCCACACTGCTGAGGCAAATGTTAAGTTTGTAAAAGGTAAGTAGCCAAATGGTTTTATACCAAATGTAGACAAAAAGTTGTACATGTACTATTCGCATTTTGTGAGAAATAATTGAAAGCCTTTATAAATGAGTATTCACCTTTCATTATTTCTCAAGTCGGATTCATTAGTTGTCCTGATGGGTGTGAATGTGGGCAAGACAGGGAACTATTCATGTAGGTCAAGTCTATGCTAGTTAAATGGGTCAGTCGATATACTTTTTGCCCATTACGCAGTGATGCTATGAACAGTGTTGTGATCCATGATATGGATTAACCAGTGTCATATAAACACAAGAATATATCCCAGAAAGTATAAACAACAAAGTTAAAACACTTTGGAAAAAAAACAAATGGAAAACCTTTTCCCAATCAGAAACCCTATACACCTTCACTCAAAGTACTGATACGAGGGAGTCACTCATAAATATTTCAGGTCCATGTAACCGACCATGTGTACGTGCTGCTGCACTGGATATAAAACAGATGAGGTATCTCTTTGGTGAAGGCATGAACGCACCCGTAAGTAACCACCACAAAACTTAATGATTCTTAAACATACATACTTTTTTGTATCTCCTATTTCTCTAATTAAATTCAGTGTAAATAGTTTTTCAAGTAACGGTTTATCTCATCACTAAACTTACCCGCGTGTTGCTCTCAGGTGGGTAGGCATCTGTGATTAACCCATGCGTTTGCTCTCAGACCCTACATGAAGTGGCAGTCAGAGTGGGCGTGCTGGTCACGCAACGTATAGGTATGTGCATAGCGTGTTTGGGCCTAGCTGGCAGAAAAACTCACCGAAGCAGGAGTGTTGTAACTGGATGGAAAGGCTGCAGCCGTGTCTGAGTCAACTGTGATAAAGTTCAGAACCGTGAATTATTACCCACGTAATCAGGATAGTTTTGTTAGCATACCAATCATAAGCTGTGATCCATACATGAGATAAAGGGCAGAAATAAACTGACTTTTTTCATAGGCTGGACTTCATGAGGTTAATTATAGCAAGACATTCAGAAACTCTAAACACTGCAATGCTTCATTCCTTTTGTGAAACCACTTGTGGTGGAAA
>JAOVYW010000002.1:4847863-4869637 GCA_025775045.1 Hiodon tergisus | reverse complement strand
GAGAGAGAGAGAGCGATGAACTTGTTTTAATTGCTCTTGCTTCAGCTTCGCTGGAGCTTGCAGAGCGAGAGAGAGACTAGGGAGGAGGGAGATTTTGTAACGTAGTTTCAAACCCCCCTGGCATGCGAGTGCAGACCTGGCTGGGTTCTCCGTGGTGTCGTGAGTGGAGGACAGTGACGTCTTGGCAGCGTCGGAGCTTGCACTGGGATGTACTGTTGTTAACCTGGGACAGACAGCTCTCAACATGCTGGGGAAAGACTACATGTTAGCCATCATCATAGTCAACTACGACGGTGAGTAACAAGAGTTTCCGTTAATGCGAGTCTGGGGGGCTTTCACACTTTTCCTTACCTTCTTCCAGTAATTGTCAGTCTTGTTCAGTGCTGTTTCGAGGGTTCACGCATGACCCAGAGTTGAGTTTAGAGAATTCCTGTATTTATGTGTATCAGTCCGTATTTGCATGTGTTTATAGATCTATATGACTGCTATCATGAAGGGTGCGTGCCTTCTCTTGAAGTTAAATTTATTTTATTTAAATGGAAAAACTTCTTGATTGTGTTGGAAGGGACAGTTTGGAACTCACAGAAAGAGGTAGAGGCACTGATGTCTTTCACTAAGTGTCTGGCTTATTCGGTGAGTTTCTGCCCAGTGACCAACTGAAGAAGATCACGTGACAAGTGTAATGGCCGTTCCTCCTTCAGCAAGACGCAAAACTTTGACCAGGGAGTAACCCGAGGCGACTGGGCCTGTAGAAGGTCAAGGGTTGAGGAGGTCAAGGGTTGACCTGGTTGTAGCAGTAGTATGTCATGGTTTTTCCCATGGTAACTCGGGCCCTTCAAGTGCTACCGAGTAACGGGGTCTACATCCACTAGACAAGGTTGGTGTAATCATTGGAACTCTGTCTCACAGTGCAAGAACGAGAGCGGACAAATTTCACAATTTTTCATTTCCTGTCAGTCTTGACAGGTTGCGGAACGTTGTATACCTTAAGTAAATCAAGTGAACATTTTTAGAATTCTCACCTTAGAATCTAGACCTAGAATCGTTTTAGAATCCTCACCAATGGATTGCTTGTTTCAACAATTGTCGTGACTCTAACTGGCCCTCACTATCTGAACACTGTGAGTGGTACGGCTCACTGGTTCTTGTTGTCAGATGCCACTTCTGTGAAGTAGCCAGACCTTGTAATATGCATCGCCTGATGCCAAATGCGAAATATGATTTACCTGTTCTGTGGCAGGACAAATCACATGAAAAGAGCTGGTTCCTTAAACATAGCCTCTGCCTCGAGTTCTGTGCAGCACTCCTCCCTTTCTCAATGAGTAGTCAGACTGCTGTCCTCCAAATCGATGAAGGCACAGAGAAACAAGGAATGATTCCACTGGAAACCTGCTAATGATGAAGAAATTAAGCACTGTGGGTGTGTTCTGTGGTGGTGTGGGGGGAGGGGTATGGCTGTGCAGTGGAATTGCATGAGGGCTCTTGGTTTGGGAGGGTTCAACGTGGTGCACAGTTCTAGCACCCTTGATAGAAGGTCTAAGTGGGTGTTGTGTAAAACATTGGTCCCCGCGGGGTTTGTCTGAGCCTACGGCGTCTTCCATAACACTGTGGTCTGTGGTTCCATAACAATAAGCGTGCCCTTCAGCAGCTGCAAGTGGCCATACCGAGGTAGGGGCTCTGCGCTCTCTTCCTGGAGTCGTGTGGCGCTTCTCCGACCGAGTGATCCTGGCTGAGGTCTCTTTGGCTCCTTGCTTTCCCTTGGATTGACGCTTTGATCCACTTTGGGTGTTAATCCTCCGGCGGGGCTGCAATTTGACCTTGCATTAGTGCACAGTGTGTTCCTCTGGGATTACACTGCACCAGATGTAGTCAAATTTGCCAACGGACAGAGTGCAGTTCTCCTCAATCCCCCTCTCCCTCCCGCTTTCTTTCTGTCTCTCTGCCCACTCCTCCGTAGCCTTACTCCATCGGTCTTCCTCTCCCCATCCGTCTTCCTCTGTTCGTCTGCTTCTCTCTCGCCTCGTCTCCCGGCGTTTTAGCTGATCCAGAGGGAGACGGAGGTAGATGAAAGGAGAGATGCTGAATACAGAGGTGGTGATAAAGACTGGAAACTGATAGGTTTGCAGTAATGACATCCACAGTAAGTCCCTTCGGCAGTCTGGCAGTAATAAACACAGTGGTTTGATGCTCTGTCATGGGCAAACTTAACATAAGGCCGGATCTTTACTGCCAGTGTGCAGTCTGCTCCTACAGTGGTCCAATGGCTGCTGAGTGTTTCCCAACCGGCTGAAGACCAGCCCTCGGAGACAGAGAGAGAGAGAGACAGAGAGAGAGATGGAGAGAGGATCTCATCAGAAAGAGTGGCCACTCTGCTGCAGTGCCCTACGACCCCTGCTCTCACCTCCACTTCCCTGGGCCACAGCGTCCGGTGAACATACGCTCAGCACAAAATGGAGGCGTGGCACTGACCAGCTGAGTCACAGTGCAATGCGTTGCCGTGACGCAGCGTGCGGATTGCGCCGCACCGTATTTCGCCTCACTGCGGCTCCCGGACCTGCTCGGCATTCATTATTAAACATTACTGAATGAGAATAGTATGGCTCCAGGCCTTCAGGAGATGACAGGCAGTGCTGGGAATAGTGAATACATGGTGTTTCTCATAATCTCAAAAATCACCCTCCCAGATCCCCTGGCTACTGTTTACAATAAATGAAAAAAAGATTAATCTGAGGGATAAGAGAGAGAGAGAGAGAGAGAGAGAGAGAGAGAGAGAGAGAGAGAGAGAGAGAGAGAGAGAGAGAGATTCAGTGTATTGTGTAGAGAGTTTGATCTCACTTTACTACTGGAAATTTTATCTTGGGTTGTATCTTGGGTTGACGATAGAGACATGGTGGAGCCTGTCAAAAGTTCATGCTTCAACTGTTTTCTACTCACCCAGATCTCCTGGGTGGAATCCTGGGTCTTAGCTAGAACCTTGGTGAAATACTAACAGGGTTAAATTGTCTTTCTGACACACTTAACACACACTTTTATGCAACATAACAAAAAAAATAATAGAAAAGCACCGTGGAAGAGAAGTTTGGCCAATTTTGAAGAAGTACATTTCTCGTATGTTTTTAAATATTAGATTAATAATAGTTTTATGGTAAATTGTATATAAATGAGGAAAGCCGTCCTTTGTTTAGATGATAGAGGGTGGGGATAACAGAGTGAGGTCAACATTGATGGTTTTAGAGGTTAATTACAGCATAAGCAAGCTGTAAAATAGTAGAAAACTGGGCCGTAAAAGTGAAAGGCAGATCCCAGAGATTAACGAGAGGGTTGGACAAAACATAAACAGTGGTAGTGATAGTCTGAGAATTAGCTGCTGGTTGGAAGGGTGAGAGTGTGAGGGTATGATTTGACGGTGATCGTATAAGGAAAGTATGAGACCGTTAGCAAAGAGTCAGAGGTCGAGCCTCTTGATTGTGCCCAGGTCCTGCAGCTCTAGTTCGCTGCCTATCTTCAATTCCTGCTGGCCTGTTAGAGAGAATCCATGGAGAGGTTTAGACAAGCCCCCAGAGAGGCCTAATTTACAGACAACACTGTGCTTCATGTTGCTCTGTGTACCGTCAGAGTGCTAAAGTGCCACCGTGAAAATATGGTATTTGAACAGATGTGATTGCTGAGAAGGCAATTAGCAGTTTTATGGGTTATCTTTTCATTCTGAGCCCAAGTGGCTCGTTGTGTAAACACTGCAATGCACGCTTCTAAGGATCTAGACTGAAATCGTCTGATTTTCTCACACCTCGTTGTCTATATCATTGGAAGTAGTGATAGCGGTCAATGTAGCTGAGTCAAGAGTGAACAGGGATCAAGCTAGGCTGAAAGATCTGTCACCAGCTCTGGCTTTCTGGGAATAACCGGAGCGCTGAGCGAATCTAAGTTCAAATCGCCAACCTGCTCATGATGGAGGGCCACGTCTGCATGTAGGCCAGAAAGCCCCACATGGGTAGCAACAGACTTCGTCAGCGATTGGTTTGACACATGATCAGCAGATACGAGATCATTGGCCAACACGGACTGACTCCTCTGTGTGAACCATCCTGTTTCCATCTGCCACTCAATATCCTGGCAGATTAACTCTATCGGAAAAAAGCCGGCTCCTTTATGGTGGACTGTGAGAATGGACATTAGATTCTTTAATTCTTTATATCAGCTCTTAGTGCCGGCCAGCAGAGGTTGGGCTTGTCCTTTTAAGCCGGGTTCCTCTCAAGGTTTCTTCCTGCCAGCCTAGAGAGTTTTTCCTTGCCACTGTTGACACTGGCATGCTTTTAGGGGGTCAGGCTTGGGAAATGGGAAATATTGTATCGCCCTTTATTGTAAAGCGTCTTTGTGATATTGAAACATGAGAAAAGCGCTTAAAAAATTTTTTTATTGATTAATTGAGAATCCATGGAACGTGTGGAGAGCATCCATGACAAGGGTGACTCTCAGTCAATCCCAGTAGGTCTACTGTGCAGGTAAATTTCACCCTGCTTCCTGTTTTACAGCAAGTATTTCGACCGTTCACATAACCGCGGTTTATGTGCCAAGTTTCCGCTTCACGGCCTGCAGAGCCGACCCTCGTGAGAAGTTCTGGCTCGGGACAAGCGCTGACATGGGGTGCCATGGCTCTCCATGCCAGCTTGCATTTCCTGTCTTTTTCTATAGGGCGGTGCCAGTGATGCATTACGCCAGGTATTCGTACTGCAATCTAGTTGGGAGGAAGTGCAAAGGTCTTTGAGGAGTAATATGCCTCTCAAATCCCAGACACAAATGAGTGTTTTCACAGTGGAATAAAAAGAAAGTACAGATGTCTCAGTGGGCGAGAATAATTAAGCTTGCGTATCTGGATAGGTAATAAGCTTAATCACAGGAAAACGAATACTCCATGAACATGAGTGTGGCTGTCGAAGTCAGACACAACAGGTGCCTGGGGGGTGTGGGCGTCCTCGGAGCAGGTGGTGCCTGCAGAAACCAGTGAAAGTGCTGTTTCGTTTGTGTACTGCAATGCATTTAAATGTTTTTTACATCCAGGCATGTGTGTGGTTTTTCATATTTGTGTGCATCTCTCTCTTGGCTGCAGTCTCCTCTTATTTAGATTTTTAGTTTCCCTGTCACTCATTTCGACAATCTCTTCCCCCCTCGAGTGAATAAATGACCAAGCAATTTGTGAAAGTAAAGAAAAAAAACAATATTTAGAACTATATTTAGTTTGTTTTTATTTCTTTCTTTATTTGTCCTTGCCTGGGACAGATACTGCTTTGGGGTGTCTAGAAGCCCTGGCCTGTTTTCTGGCTTCACCTCCAGTGTTGTCTGTGTGACAGAGATACTGGCTCCTCAGAAGTGACTGGATTATCAGGGCCCAGCTTTCTCATATCTGGTGTAGGGTGGGGCGTATTTACATCTCTCTGTGTCCGTTTGACACGTTGATGTATGTTTTTCCCCTGGTGAATTGGACAGATGACTCGCCCAAAGTTAAAGGTGATCAGGCATCCCACAGTGAGTACTGATGACCCTAGTTTAGCACTGCATATCAAACTAGGCTTTACGTTTAAAAATGATATGGATTCCTGAGTAAATTGGCCCTTTCCTACATTGTGCTTGTTCTGCACTGTGCACTTGAGATGACCACATAGTACCGGTCAGGACAGATTTTCACTTACACCTGTACTTTCCGTGTTCTGTAGATAATGTCTGGAATGACCAGAACCTGGAGCTGGACTCTGACTTGCCTCCTGGGTGGCGCACAATCCGGGACAGCTCTGGCACCTATTACTGGCACATCCCCACGGGCACCACGCAGTGGCAGCGGCCCTCGCACGAGGACGTGGAGGACAACCCGAATCCCGGCGGCGACCTGAGGGTAGAGTGATACCCGGTTTCGTCAGGCGGAGGGGTTGCTTTTTCGGGTTATTCCTCTGGCCTGCTTTGTGTGGTGCTGCCCAGGAGAGTGGGTTCACCCCCGGTCCTTCTCTTGTCCTTTCCAGCGCCTGGGTGCTAGCGCCACTCGAAGGTCCAGAGGGCGGCAGATTGAGAATCCTGTCGCCTCAGTAAACGACAGGTACAACACCCCCCATCGTTCCCAGAGTGATTAGCACCTTCCGCACGCCGCAAGCCAAAATGACCTTGAAGCGTCTGGTGTTTTAGACTCCCCTAGGGTTCCCCACACACGTCAACGTTTCCTCTATAGCATGCACCACAGAAAATGGAATTCTGTTATTGACGGTTTCATAGAGTCTTAACATGTCCGAAAAACCCATTAATCAGGTTATGTTCAGTAATTTTGGGGAATGAAGTAGACACTGCGTGTAGTTATCCTTGTTCTTTTAGTGTTGCAAGGTATCCATTGAACACGCAGTAAAATTATATAAATACACACACACAATTCCATGCAAAACTGCTCTGGCTTGCAGCTCTGCCTGCAGTGTTACACCATTGGGCATGCAAATCAGGCCAGCGTCAGCGCCTCATCAAAGGAGCGTTCTGCCCCAGAGAGACTGTGGAGGAACCTCCCATCTCAATGTAGCCCCAGGGCACAGGCTTGCAGCCAGGCAGAGGTCACCTCCTGTTAGAGTCCTCTGTGTCGTGAGGGGTCGTACGTGTGGAGCATGCACATCACCGGTCCTGGCCAATAAGAAAGGGAAGGAAACCGCATCATCTGTTCCCTGAAAAATGGGAATGTCGCGAGAGAAAATTCTCAATTAAAATTTTTTACGAAAACATTTCTTAACAAGAAACCCTATCATTAATCTGAAATAAAATCTGAATAGCAGAAAGTGGCGGAGCGTAGACTTCCCATGGGCCTGGCTGTATGTTCCATCACGGCCCCGTGTCGCCAGGCAATAAATTCAGGACTGGATAAATCTGTCTGAGTGGCTCACAGAGTGAAGCAGGAACAGAAGGGATGCAGATTATTGTTTTATTTGGTTCAGAATGGACCAGCCAATGGGCCAGCATGTAGGCTTGTACCAGATGTTCAGAAAACAAAACAGAGAATATATTTTCCGTCAAAGAATTTAGTGCGGTGTGAGAATAAGCAAAGAATTCCATACCAAAAATCAGCGGCTTGTCTGAGACGGGGAGAACTCTGAACTGTAACAGTTGCTCTGTGAAGCCGATACTTCCATGCCTTCCTAATTCTGCAGTATTTTCCAGATTTTGATGCATTGTGTCTGGTTGATACAGGGCACTTTGATGCGAAGGCCGATTGCGTCACAGAATCAGTGTTTACAACACAAGCACCACGAGGGAATTGTCACCACAAATTACCTTCCCAATGTCACTGAGCAACAGGGGACTCATTTGACAGGTTATATTTTAAGAGATATACTAAGCTAACGTCTGATATAAGGCAATTTAAATTTTCCAGGTCCTTGGCCAGATAATAATGCTAATAATAAAACAGTACTCCACTGTATTATCGGCACTGCTACTACTATCTGGACAGTGAAGAGCATCTCTAAGGCCTAAGCTCTTGAGCACTTACCCAAAATCAATTCTGAAAGAGTCCAGTTTTCTTAAATGTTCCCCAGGAGATTTGTAGGTCGAATTTGGGACAATAAAACCCTCAGCTCAGAAAGAGTCTTAACAAGTGTCCAGCAAAATCGACCAAAATCGACCTAGCTAATGTGAACTTTAAAAAAAACTAAAATAGCCCGGCTCTTTGGCCTAGAAAAGTGCCAGTCAAATTGACATTATTGTTACTGACCGATAGAGGTATAACGGGGTAGCCAGGATTAGGTCAGCATTGGCTTGATCCCCTACTGGCTATCTGTACCCAACCTGACAGATGTTCTTGGGCTGCAGCGACCATCAAATTTAATCAGGCTGAAGGGTCTGATTTAAAGGAACAGGCGGCTTGGCTTGTCTTCCTGACACCAAGGCAGGCTGTGGTGCACTGTCCACTCTGTGCCCTCATTGTTTTGAATGCCATGTGATGGGGAATTGGGTTGGGTGGGGGTGGAGGTGCAGATCACAACACCTTCCAACATGCTTCTCCGCACTGACCACCTGATCACCCTAAACTTCCTGATTCTCCCTGATGTGTTCACGAATGCAGGGGCTCCCAAGCTTGGCAGGGGGATCATTTCTCCACCAACATGGACCCTGACTCCAAGGTACACCGGATTAATGCTTGCCTCCTTCAGTCCTCACGAATAGTCACGCACAAGGAAATATTGGCTGATTTATGTTTGTTTTGTGTGTCGGACAGTTCTCTTTCTCCGTCCCTCTTTCTTGTTCCTCTTACCTATTTTATTCTTGCCATTCAACAATCCCACGCCACTCCCCCGTCCTGGCGGCAGTGCTTTGCGGTTCGCTCCCTGGGCTGGGTGGAGATCCCAGAGGAGGACTTGGTTCCTGGGAAGAGCAGCATCGCTCTCAACAACTGCATCCAGCAGCTGTCCCACAGCAAGTGTGAGGGGCTAGATGCGGTGGGGGCCTGGGGGGAGGTGAGTGGCGGTCCGGCAGTAGTGTAGCCTGGGGTTTTTGCAGTTAATAGAAGAAGAATCAAAACCATCTGAAGAGCTACTTATCTAAGATGAGTTTTGGTGTCCTTTGAAGGAAGTCCATCTGTTTAACTACAAATAGCATATTTATTATTACTACTTAATTTAAAACGGTTCAAAATAGTTTAAAAAGTTAATATATGGTCAGTTAAGAACTCTGCCCTTGGAGTTACCTCCATGAGAGTTGCTGATGGGGCTGTGGTGCTGACGCCGGCTCATTGAGTACTCTGCCTTCTGCAGGGTCAGGACATGGTGATGGTGCTGAGGAAGGACACCCTCAGCCTGGTCAACCCAATGGACCACAGCCTCATCCACTGTCAGCCCATCATCAACATCCGTGTGTGGGGAGTGGGCTGCAACAATGGCAGGTGGGAGTGCTGGGACAGGGCGTTCCAAGGGTCTCTCTGAAAAGCAACAGTGATTAGGGCGCATTGATAGCGTTTTCATTTTTTCACTTGAGGTGTCTTTAGGCGCATTCTTCTTGCTGTGTTCTGACTTGTGAGGTCAGACCAGTCGACCATTGACATGTATCTGCCAAACGAGGAACTACAACATGCTGCATGTTTGTGCAGTGCCAGGAGACGGCGCACAAGTGTGGGTTAGGGTTAGGCCTAAACAAGTGCCCACGATGCGATCTGAAGCACAGCACGCTCGCACAGAAAGGGCTCCCGGGGGGAAACTATTTTACTTTACGGAGAAAATGAATCTCTGACCGTACCTGGATGTCCAATGAACGCATAATTGTCAGCACGGAGCGCGTGGAAATAATACAAAAGTGGATGTGAGTTCCGGAAGCCAGCGGGCATTCTGAATAAACAGAGAAAACGGTCAAAATGTACATCTCTGTATCCTATGTTTGGGTAATATTGTAAATCCTTGTGACTTGAATCTTTAAATGCTCTCCTTACTTGAAGCTACGAGCCATTTTGTTGCAGGAAGACAACAATCTTGTAAACCAAGGAATCATTCTGGGCCTGATGGGGAGTAGATTTAACAGATTATTACTTTTTTTTTTCTTTTTTACTGCCACCCCTGAATAACAGAGACAGGTAAACATTTTTTCTATTTCTTGTTTGACTAACGTTCTCGGACGTTTGTTTTCAGAGCTTGCATGGTTCCTCTTTAACCTCTTTCAAAACTGACCATGAATGGGAAAGAATGCTGTGTTACTGCATTGCCATTCATTGAGCAGTTTAGCTGTTAGCCCATGTGCTATTACCGTTGATATTTAGCGCTCGGGCATGCTCTTGAGTCTCATGGCCAACTCTAATCCATGTTAGCCCTTTTCATTACACATAGATTAAACGTTATTGAACATGTAAGTCTTTGGTTGGGGACTGCAATGTGTATATGCATTTCCATTTTTGTTTTGTGCATGTTTTTAGGAATGTCTTTCAGCTCCACGAAGCCAATAACAGTTCATTATCTGCGATAACCAGCATGCGCACAACAAAGAGCAAATGCTAAGACTTCCCATTCCAAAGCCATTTTTATTAAACTGCATTTCCATTTTTGGGCAGTTCTGTTTAACTGTGCATTATCTGCAGATTTAAGATGGGTTTAACATTTTCACCATTCAGGGCTGACTATGGCGGGGGCTCTGTTTAGCATAACGGAGAGCACACTCTACAGGCTAGAAGTTTGTGCAAGCTGTGGGCCCATGGTCAAGAGCTTAAAACTTGCCAGCAGGCGGAGACACACAAAAAAAACCCTCATTTCAAAACATCGCCCTCTTTGCTGCAACTGATCATATCACCGTGCAGGACGATGACAGGTCACTTTGAAGGCTCCTGACAGAGGAGCGCGTCGTGCGCAGTAGGGCGTACACAGCCAGCACTGTGATACGAATGAAAGGGTCTTTCGGTCCTGCTGAGATCAGGGTTGTCAGACGTGACGTGTCGCAGCCTGGGGAGAGCATTAAACAAATATGGAAATAAGAGAAGTTATGCTGTTTCTGCCAAAGGAAAGCTCATTAGCTATTCCCTATGACTGTGGTCATGTACCTCAATAATTAAAAAGCTGCAGAGTTGTTTTTGTTTTGTCACTGTATTTCTATCCTCCATCAGCAGATTTAGATTACACCTCGATGTAGCTGTACCGTGTAAACATGCGGTAGATCCTGATATCCGAATAAAAGACGGCTCAGTGCAAATTAGCGAGGGACGTCAGATATGATCATGGGCTATTTGCAGGGGTTGATGCACAGTCAGCTGGGTTTTTTGATCTTCGTTAGTACAAGTAGAGTCTTTCACTGTGCCATGGAGATCCTGTGAAGTTAAAACAAGGGCAGTAACCCCTCAGAGGTCTTACCTCCGTCCCAGGTCAAATGGAATGTGCTAACAGTGCACGCACTTTGCCCTTCCAGCTGATTTGTACTGTAGAGGAAAATAATTCTGTAGAGATCTTGGTTATTTTTAGGTCTCAGGGTGCTCTGGCCCCATCATCATGTGAGGCCAGCCCGAGGTCAACACTGAAATTAAAGATCACTTGTTTACATTGTCCCTGCTCTAAAAATAGATGCATAACAGAAAATGCCTGGGGAAGAAAATCACATTTTGTCTCTGGTTTACAGAGTGCCTTTTACCGATAAATCCAAACTTTCTGGACTGTTGTCTTGGTTCAGAGAACACCATAGGATGTTCAAGACAACCCACCTTTTCTTTTTCCCTATTTTATTGATATAAAGTGTGTTTCAGTAAATTTCTGATCTGTAAACAAAAAGGCTATTGTATTGAACTAGACTGTCACAAAATAGCAGTCTTAAGAGAAGATTTTTTCCCCCCATGCAATATTTATCGGTATTTTTCCATGTCACAACACTCAACAAGCACTCCCAGGGGTGCATTCTGCGTGTCACCCCCAGTCGATTGGTGCTCATTTCATGGACCCCTAGGGGACTGCAGCCTCAGTGCCACGCGTCCGGCTGGCCTCTCATAATTAAGAGTGCGCCATTCATTATTCATCGCCCCTCATTCTGGCGCTCCTCGGATCTTCGGTGTCGCTCCGCATAAAAGCCCTCCCAGTAAACCACAGCTTTACCACAGGACAAACATGATTGCACCCTCCCGCTATTAGGAGTCTGTATTGCCCAATTACAACAACAGTTTGATCATCAAACAGTTTCTAGAACAGGCATCCAGAGTTTAAATGATATCTTATTTGTCATGGTTGTGATATATACTTAGGAGCAGACACGTCCAGGTGTGAACTTCAAACATCTTCACATTTCAGCAAAGAAGGCAAGATGGAACAATTTGAACTGTAATATGTTTTACTTAATTATTTAATGCAATGTCTCAATCTCAGAGGAAAAAAAAAGATTAAGTGTCACAATTGTTGGTACCATTGTTTTCAATACTTTGTGCCCTCTCCCCTTGCAAGGGTAATGCCACTGAGCATGATTCTATAATGTTTCATGAGAACACATTGAAAGAATCTTAGACCCTTCCTCCATACAAAATCTTTGCGGATTCTTGATATCCTTCTGTCTGTGTTTATGGGGTGCCCTTTTCAATTCAAATCACTGGTTTTTAATTAGGGGCCGGGGGATGTTTTTTTCTGGAAACCTTTTTTATTTTCACCCATTGACTGATTTATGAAGGCCAATAACCATTTGTCTTTTTTCATCTGTGAGCTCTTTGCCTTTTCCCATGGTGATAGATGATAAATGGTGATAAATGGATGGATTTCTTACCCCAGTGAAACAGAAATCAGTTCCTAAAGACTGAGATGAACTTAAAGAACACAGGTTTCATTTTGTGTGATTTTCTGCGTTTTTATTTTCAGAGACTTTGCCTTCGTGGCCTGTGATAAAGACACCTGCATGTTGAAGTGTCACGTGTTCCGCTGCGACGTCCCGGCCAAGGCCATTGCCAACACCCTTCACAAGATGTGCTCCAAGGTGAGATGTGTGGCCCCTTGGACTGCACAAAGAGCGGACGGACCCCTGTCGCGTCACTGCGGTGTGATGAGGGAGTAGTGACCCCTGTCTCTCTCTCTTTCTCCAGATAGTGGCGGAGAAGACCTCCATGCACCCGTCCATGTCACGCTCCCTCACCCTGCAAAGCACCTCTTCTGAAGACCTCCCACTGAATGGTAATCTCGCGTCGGCATGGGATCGTCCCAAAGCAGTACCAGTGTAGAGTGTGTGTTGAGAGCTGTGAGAGTTCAGGTAAGAGATGGAAGTTTTAGGCTACTCCTGGTGGAGAGAAAGCTGACCTGCCCTGTGTGCTCGTGGTTGTTTTTGCAGTGGACTTTATGGATGCGATGAGGCATAGGGTCCAGAGGTTCCAGGTGCAGTACGTTGGAAACCTGCCGGTCGCTAAAGCCATGGGTGAGTGTATGTTAGGAAAGGGAGGGGAGGGTGCTAATGGTTGGAGCTGAATACTGGAGAGACCTGAGAAAGGCAAAACTGAGAAGAGGTACTACACTTAACCACCCAGGTCATTAGATTGCCTTAAACTGGAAATACACTACACAATTTAAAAAAAAAAAAAAAAAAAATTTCTTAAAATCTCGGACAAAATGGTCAAGAAGGGGAAGAGGGTCAACGATTCCCCATTTATGGTTTCTGCGATCTGCCGCTATCCCAACAAGTTTCTAACCTGTCAGGAAATGCTTTGTTGCTGCCAAAGAAATCTGTGAGATGTGTGAGGGGCTAAGGACCGATTTCTATTGATGGGTTAATGGACAATGCCTGTAGTCTGAACTCTATCGTTACATGTACTGAAATTCAGGCTCCAGGGAAACCCTCAATGCTCCTCCTCAGAGGCCCCATATCCATAATTGCTATTGGATTAACTGAATTTGCTCGTTGACATTCAGGAGGCTTGTAAACATGACGTGCGAGATGCATGACCGTTGTGGGGTGGGAAGGTGCTTTTCAGTGAATTTACCATCTACGCCACCTCGTGTTGCATGTGTAGATGCTTACCCTGTGCAACCTGGCAGGTATGGAGGTTCTGAACCGGGCGATCGAGAGCATCATGAACACGACAGAGAGGGATGAGTGGGAGCCCGTTGACATCCATGTGACCGACACTGTGTTGTCCCTATGGAAAGGGCAGGTAAGGAACATACTGAACAACTTAACGTGGGAGTCCTGTGTCAAAGCAAGCGTAAATACGACACTCTAAATTAAATGTGCATTGGTTATTGGATTCAGCATTTCGGAAATCTTCAGGATCTTGAAAACTATGTGAGTAATATACCTACTGCCGGATGGCGAAGAGGAAAAAAGTGGAAAAAGAAATATGACCATGGGAGTGGATTCTTCCTAGATCAGTAGGATAATTACGGTTACGGTAGTTGCAATGGTGTCTTCCCCATCTGTGCATCTCTTTTCATCTAGATGTTGTTTGTTCTCAGGATGGAGAAGAGCCCGTCTGGGAGAGCGAGGTGCGCTACCTGACCTTCCTGGGCGTGGGCCATGACACTCACAACTTCGCCGTGATTGTTGACACGGGGAGGCAGCGGTTTGAGTGTCACGTCTTCTGGTGCGATCCCGACGCCGGCGAGGTCTCGGAAGCGGTGCAGGCCGCGTGCAAGGTGTGCTACAGGGTTTGGCCTCTCTTGTTAATCAAAGAGGTTCATCTATCTTAAACAGAAGTGTCTTAATAGAAGTGTCAATGCTGACCATAGGTGGAGTGTTGAACTGTTTATTTACCAGTTTAGAGCTGCTTCACTTTCTCTGTTTTTGCGCCCTCTGCAGGTGCAGTATCAGAAGTGTTTAGTGGCTCAGACACCACCTCTGAAGTCGAAAATGCTGTGGCCCGGCACAAAGGTGAAGAGGGCCACCTCCATGGACATTGCCTCTTTAGAACCCAGTCACCGTGGACATTCGCCATCCAAGTTTGGGGCCTCCAGCGTCAGGAAAGGCATGGCGGCATTCTTCGAGACATTCCGGAACAAACAGTCGGCAGTGCCCACACCCTAGTGAACTGATGGAGCGACACAGGGTGCCATGAAGGAGCCTGTATGTGGGTGTCATGGAGAAGTGGAGGGGCATTATAAAGAGGAGATCATACTGGCCTTTTTCACATGAGGGTGTCGTTTCGCATGGAAGTTGAGTGTTTTTGTAGGACTGACTATAGGACTACCTGTGCTGTACATATCTAAACAAGATTTGTGGTGCAGTTTTTACATGAAAATCCAGGTGCTCTTTTGTTTGTGACTCAACAGATAAGAGTCTTTTAACATCAAACTTCCCTGAAATATAACAATACAACTAGCAAAGGATGTGGACAGAAAGGACTGTTTATGAATGTAGGGAACAAAAAAAGAATTCTGTAAACTATTTTGAACGCTTGTTTAATGGTGAGTAAAGAACAGCTCATGAATGGACTAACCCTGAATATTAAATTGGTTATTAATTAATCATTTCAAATCGTTATGCTGCACATGGAATAATTAATTACACAATCTATTGTACATATATGAACAATGTCCAATGTTAAGATTAATGCAGTTTGGGATTCTGGGTTTTTAGCTTTCCTTAGCCAATATCGATTGTTGAGACATAAAAAAGGAATATATAGTACCAAAATGTCACCACATAGGTCACCATCAGATATCACTAGAGACTACAATTTTGCCAGAGACACTTGTCACACTTAAAGCAAAATTCAAGTTTTTCTTTGAGCGGCAGACTGACTGCTGCTGGGTACTGGATAGGATTGTTCCCTCGCTGATGTTGCAGAATGCCCCTTGGTCTACTCCACAAATACCCAGAGGTCCACAAGGCCAGCACGTCAAAACGTGACAGCGAAAACCACGCACACGCACGCACATAATTATAACCAAATAAAGTTAGATGAAAAGCTCCATTCCGGTCCTCTATCAATGTTTAACAGTGAAAGAGAAAAATGAGAAGACACCCTTATCTGCACACCACTTTGCTTATTCTTCCAGTGCTTTACGTTGGTTTTGCCCGCTTGCTCGCATCGAGAATGCAAGGCTTTCTTGGACGCTTCCAATGCTAATGAACTCCGACACACGCATAGCCAACCGTAAATAATAATAATGCGACTGATGTTGATCAATAAAAGTAACAGTCCGTGGAATGTTTAATCACCTAATGAAATGCTGACAGGTGACACTAGCTGTTTGACGTCCCAGGGCACAATGCATGTGGTTTCAAAGACTTGCGTGAGATGCTGTATGTGTCTTGAGACTGAGCACTACTTGGAATGATGCTTGAGCACCGGAATGCCACTCTTTGGGAAGTGATGTGAAATACTTACCTCCTCCCATTCATTCCGATCATGTACTGCTGTTTGAAAATGAATCAACTCAGGTGTCATTATCAAATAAGTAAAAAAAATAATATCAATGGGGGGAAAAAAAACAGGAATGATTAACTACTGCATTGTGGCATGTAATAAGTTAATTCAAGAAACTTGTTACAGAGTTTGAAACGCTTTCTGTAATGATCCGTGTAGAAATGTATGTGTTAATATTTATACTAATATTAGAAATCTATATATTTACAGTGAATTAGCAAAAAAATATCGTAGGATGTCATGTAAATGCATTTTTATTACAATAATTATGCAGTTATTGTGTTGTTCTGGATCCAAGTTGAGGTCTGTAATGGAACAATAAAAGTATTTACTTTCAAAAGTATGAAATGTGTGTTTGTCTTTAACTTTTAAACAGTGCTGATGTGAGTGATGTAAACTGGTCTTAACTTTTAAATGGAAGTTACTACTAATGTCCCATCGAACTTAAACCAATAATGCAAGATCAATAATGCAATGACGAGCCTGATGTAAATTCCATTTCATGTCCACTCTACATATGGGAGTTTCCGTAGTGTAGTGGTTATCACGTTCGCCTAACACGCGAAAGGTCCTCGGTTCGAAACCGGGCGGAAACAGGTCTTTTGTAAAAATTAACATAGAAAATCTGTCGAATGCACATGAAATAATCCCTTTCGCATATGCATCAGAAGAACAACGTTTAATTGTGGGTTAATTCCACTTAATTTAACAATACTAGTATGTCGCATACTTTCTAACGAAAGTGACACTTGTAGATTGAAACTGATAAATTATAAAATTCATATAATTAATAATATAATTTTGGTTTGTAAATATAATATCTACCTACCTCTTAGCTGGCATGTGTTTATATTTAATAATCATGTATTAATTAAATTATAAAAGCCTATAGAGTTTGAAATTTTTGTTTTATTATTCTACTTCACTGACGTGTCTCCCCTGCTGAATTAGGGAAGAATATCCGCGGCTATTTGCCAGTGATAGCCAGCATAATATATTCTTCTTTCCAGGGAAGTATTATAAATTTAGTGCGTTTTAATGGCAATAAATGTTTATCGTTATCTTATAACAGACAACAGGTTTATACAAGATTTATACAATGGTTTTTACAATGTAGCTATATCGACTGATTATTCTGTTTAATGTAATATAATTGTAAGATAAATATCAAACTAAATTCCATGAACACAATAAGTACAATATCACGCTGTCAAAATCTATCCGTGTGCCTTTAAAAATGCCTGTTGTTGACTCCGGCGCGAACAATTCCACGTGTCTAAAAGGTCGCTCTGAATTGGCTATTGGGCATTCATTCGATCCCCGGATTGGCTTTCTGCCTTAGCAACGGAGCGCCATCTTGAATGAAAGACAGGGAAGGAAAGATGTCCGAAAGTGGGCCTTCTCTTGGATACGGAGATGAGTAAATCGTACCTCTAAAAGCATAATTAGCAATATTGGACAGCATATAATAATGCAAGAGTGTTTAAAGGTGAACTCAACGGGACCAAGAGGGGGTTTAACGTGCCTTAGCTGAATTAGAGGTAAGGTTGCAATAAGGCAGCTGCTCATTGGATACTTCACAGGGCTCGCAGTCAGTATGGAGACTTACAAATACTCCACATTCCTCATGGGGAGGGGGTAGCTGGATAGCTAGGAAAGGAAGCAGAAGTCATTCAGATGTCGAGAGGCAGAAAGTCACTTACTGTCATTGTAATATCGAACTTGATAACTTTTGCTGAATAAATGTTTTTATATTGTATCGAGGTAGAAAGCTTTTGTTGCACGTGCCATTTTATAAATTTTACCAAAATTTAGCTACACATAAGTCGTCCCTTGCTTTCTTATGATATTTTATTAGAATACCTTTAATACATTACCAATTGCTGACGGTTGTCATGCTATACTGAGGAAAACCAGATTGCTAAATCAAAGGCGAATTCAGACTTTATGACAGCAAAGCTAATGACCTTGAAAAATGCCTGGACGTACACAGGCCTGATAGTGGGACATGCTGTCAACGTTTCGTGTTGCTTTTACATGTATAATTTACTGGATCTCACTGAATATGGTCGTATACGTTTGCAGTATAACATGTAAATGTCCTTCCTGCCTCGCAACCATTGCCAACTAATCGTTAAATACCTTAAACACGTTTCAGTTGCTAACCATCCATTTCAGTTTGCTCAATTCATCCATCCAACGCTGCTGCGATTTTATTGTTGCTTACTTTGTTTAAAGTTATTTAATATTAGTATTCCTATAACTATCAGTTAATGATAATTTTTCCGTGTTCTATACATATAAAAAAAAATCTAAACCATAACGGTTCGCCTGTAGTCAGTAAAGGCAACGTCAATAGCGAATGAAATATAACATACACCTGAAATAGTTTCATACTTCGGCATCATAGGATCTCTAAAAAAATTACCACCAATGCAGATTCACATGTGAGCGACACGAACGGCATACATGGGCCATAATCTGAAGCCACAAACGCCTTGTTTATTCAGGACAAGGAAGTAGCGAATTGCACTGGTCTTCTGGCTCTGTGTATGTCCGGTGTTTAAAAACGAAGCCGAGCATTAAATGAAACAAAATTATAATTTTAAATCATTACAATAGTTTACTATAAGTTTCTTTTACAATTTATATATGCATTAAAGAATATACAGTTATTTTGAAATTTGAGTACATATTATACGTTTTTGTGTACATACAAATAATAATACTCTGCCAAATGACTATTAGTAATCTAATTGGAGAGATGATATCCTTAATATCACACAAAATCAAATAATACATATTTAAGAATCTATAGATAATTACAGCGAACGATAGGGATTTCAGATCACAGGAAATCATTTTGTACAAATAGAAGAAAAACAATTACAGGGCTTTTCTCCCTGTTTTGTTATGCATTTAATGGACAGATGCAACGCCCTAAACAAGGTGAGGAGGGGTGTTGATGTTGTTGACCCAATAGTGTTTAAGGAGCATAGCTTTGGGAAGTAACAGCTACTGCTTCCTTACATGAAGTCACTCATCCTTTTCAGGTTAAAGGGTGAGTCTTAGTTTCAGAGCAGTGTTATAATGTAAAGGTCCAATGGCTTCTATGCAAATCTGGACAAATTTAGCAAAGCATTACTTGTATTGGGAACACAGCATCAATATAATCTGAAGTACTGCATGAACAGAACTAGTGACTTTAAATGAAAACTACTGTGGAAGTGCAACCCCACTCCATCCTCCCTCCATTTGGGTCTTATTGTCCAGGCATACTACGACTGCAGCAATGGAAGCTGGCTATGAGGAGACCGAGGTGAAGATAATCACAGAGGAGGTGGAGAGCTGTTACACCTTTATGGAGGTCTCTTCGCCAAAGAGAAAGAGGAAGAGTAAAAACCAAGGAGAAAATGCAGATAAAACAAAAAAGCCAAGGTATCATTTGCATACTCCCAAACTAAACTTCTCGTTGAAATTAAGCTATACAAAATATTGTCTACATGCAGCTCTCTTTTCCATTTCCCATGATTATTTCTGTCTTGGATAGGTCTGCGTACCTCCTGTACTATTTTGACATTCACCAGAGCATGCAACAAGAGTACCCCGATCTGCCACAGTCTGAAATCAACAAGAGGATCAGCGAGAGCTGGAGAAGGCTTAATGTGGCGGACAAGGGATATTATTTAGAGAGAGCTAAACTGGAAAAGGAAGGGATTGACCCGGTGAGTTTGCATGTCATTTTAATTGTGGTTTATTAACAAGTTAAAACCACATCTAGACCACTGCCGGTGGGCTTTCACACGTTCTCTGCTAATTGTGTCAGTGTTTTTCCATCGCATAGCACCACATATCAAGTGATAATATGCTATGGAAGGAGATCAACTTCAGCGGGCATTGTCCAGAGCTATTTTAAACATGTTTACACATCACACAGTGACTACTGCACTGGACATCACCACCTGTTACACTGCTGTGAAGTGTTTAAAAAGTGTTTACATGTTTTAACTAGGCCAGGTAGTTTGCATGAGGGGCTCATTGACTGTCCTTCATTCCCCAAGTGACATCAGGACTAATCTGACTGCTGTCTTTCTTACTCCTCAGAGCAGTCAGACAGCTGGCACCTCGACAGATGTCCCGGGCTTTAGAAAGATCCTGCCCCGTGCAAACTACGTGTTCCTCCCAAAGGGAGTGATTTCAGAGGAGAGGGTTGGTGGGCCGGTGGAGGTGTGCGTGGAGACGGTCGAACCTCTAGGGGAGGGGCTCCTGGGTGCGTCTCACTCGCAGGAGACCCTGTTCGCCCCCATGGCGCTAGGCAGCGAGGTGGAGCTGTCGGAGCAGTGCATCGCCATTGAGGGGCTGACGGGAGAAACTGCCGCTGTGCTCAGTCGCTCGGGGGCCCTGCAGGAGATCCTGTCCCAGTACTCGTCCAGAACCGCCCCGGACAAGCAGCCTACCAGCTTCCTGGTAAAGGAGGAGCCTGCAGAAATGGGCGAGGCGTACAGCACCATCGGCATGGTGATGGAGGAGCAGAGCGTGGGCAGTCCAGTGGTGCAGCAGGTCAAAGAGGATACGACACACGTGGTCACCATCGTCCCCAACCAAGTAAGGCCATGGTACCCGCTGTGCTCGATTTAGATTAATTGGTGCACTCCTTATTATTAGAAGTAGCTCGGTAATCATTTGCCTTTGTCTAGGAGTTGGTGGAAACCAAAGTATCTTCTGGGGTCAATTCTGTTGTCATGGTTCCTGTAGGATCCAATCAGGAGTCTCACCCAAAACCCTCCTTTAAACTGGTTAGTATAGTCGAAAAAGGAAAACAAAAAAATGTAGCAGCTGTATTGTTTCAATAAAGCAATGGGAGAGCTGAGCTTTTGTATTTTTTGTCCTTTTGTTTTTAGTCTATAAAATACACAAGAAGAGGAAGAGGAAGCTGCCACACGGCTGGCTGCTCTTTCTCCTACGTCACCCGTCACAAACCTCCCTACTGCCCCGACTGTGGGCAGCACCTTGGGGGCAAGTGGGTTCCCACAGTGAGTACATGCCACACTGTGCGTCGGTGCTGAGCATGTTTGTGTATGCCAGAATAAGAATGAATAAGATGTCACAGAGCTAAAAACACCCAGCTGTTAGGAACACTTGCTGTTTGCCTCTCATTTCTGAGGCACCATGCTTTGTGAATTTATGGGAAGTTACTCCCAGTGTGTTTGAATGGACAAAGAGCACCACACACCCTGTGAATCCAGATGGCACCCTCTCCCATTCTGTGCTTTACAGGCAAAGAAAGCCCAGGCCAAAGCAGCTGCTTTGGCCGCCAAACCGTCTCCACGGAAAATGCAGAAGAATTCCGGGAGCGTCAGCCAGACTTCCACCACGGTTTCTGAGCCCATGACCCAATTAATTGTTGCCACGACCTCGCTCGGCGCTGAGAAACCACAGTGGAAGGAAGTGGTGGTGACCAACGGTCCACAGTTGGACGCTCAGGACAGGACAGCAGGAAACCAGAGAGGGGCCCGAGTGCACGGGGAATCAAAGAAGCACCGGCAAGCTGTTACAACCAAATTGCCAGCAGAGGGCAGTGCAGATCTTGTACTCCAGAAGACACCTGCAATGTGAGGACTGTTGAAGTCTCTGTTCTCTGACGATTAATCTCATGTGGTACATTTTTTTTATATTTAGGGCAGCCAAGTACTATGTGTATGTGAGCAGATCTCACTCTGTTTGTGTCTTTCTGCAGCTGCCTCTCGGGGGCTGCAGCGCCCTCTGGTGTCAGGGGGAAAATGCGGGACAAGAGTGCTGGTTTGGGGCCAAAGCGCCCCGTCCGTGCCATACTCCCTGCCCCAGCCCATGCAGGTGAGCTCACCTCTCAGAAACTACACCCCTCACCTAGATGACTTGGATAACTTGTTTCACAATGCAATGATGTTATTTAATTTCTTTTTTTTTGCACAAATTTTGTGAAA
>JAOVYW010000002.1:4796492-4817791 GCA_025775045.1 Hiodon tergisus | reverse complement strand
GGTAGCTTGATGAGTGAGGGTGAGGATCTTGTGGTGGATCCAAGCAGCGACAGGGAGCCAGTGGAGTTTGATGAGGAGGGGGGTGGCATGAGTGAACTTCCTTTGATTGAAGATCACCCGGGCAGCAGCATTCTGAATCAGCTGGAGAGGTCTGATTGATGAAGCTGGCAGGCCAGCCAGAAGAGAATTTCAATAGTCCAGGCGTGATATCACCAGTGCCTGGACCAGGAGCTGTGTGGATTGTTCGATTAGAAAGGGTCGAATCCTCCTAAGTTGCTGAGAATTCATCTGCAGTCACTGAAGCTTCATGTGATCCATGAAGGACAGGTTTTAGTCCAGGGTGACTGCCAGATTCTTGACAGTACGGCTTGATGAGACTGTGGTGCCTTCCACTGTGATGCAGACATCATGGAAAGGAGTGTGCTTAGCTGGGAGGTATAGCAGATCTGTTTTGAGCTTGAGGTGGTGATCAGACATCCATGTGGACACATCCCGGAGGCAGGCGGCGATGAGGGGGAGGATCACAGAGATCTGTGAAGGAGGGAATGAGAGAAAGAGTTGAGTGTCATCAGCATAACAGTGATATGAGAACCCATGAGCAGAGATTAATTTGCCTAGGGATTTTCATATGTAGAGAGAAGAGGAGGGAGCCCAGAACTGAACCGTGAGGGACTCCGGCAGTAAGGTAGTGTGGGGCAGAGACAGCATCTCTCCAGCAAACCTGGTAAGAGTGACCAGAATGATACGATGCAAACCAGCTCAGCGCAGTGCCTGAGACAGAGTAGAGATGAGCATCAGGTGGTTGACGGTATCAAAGACCGCAGAGAGGTCTAGAAGGAGTATGACAGATAAGTTGGTGGGTTTCTTGTTGGTGGAAGACATGATTGGAATAGGGAGGAAGCACATGCTTACATACGAGGGGGGGGTATGGCAGGAGGCAGGGCTCAGGTCAGTATGGCCTGGTCGCCTTTCTTCCTCGATGGACTCCCGCTGATAGACTCCTAGTCTTTGTGCAGTCAAGTCTTGATGCGGCGAGGCTGAGGAGAGCGAGGCTGCAACCAAAACTGCTGCCACTGTGCTAGGGCGTGTTATACATGTTATAACACTACCACAATTAGGGTCAGGTGTAAGCAATTAATTCCGTTAACCGGGCGAAACTCTAAGCACAACTTCTGCCTAGTTAGGACAACCGCCTTAAATGGCTACAGCAGAGACAGGAACGAAACCTAAGTCAATAGCCCAATTAACAACAAACGATCTATAATCCCTACAAACGACCACGCAGTTGCGGGGAAGTGCAGATATCGGGCCTTTATTGTATTGCAGTAGTTTCCATAAATACTAATTAACCGGGTCTATATTTGCTACTCCTATCACAGCGTTAGCAAGAATTTATGACAAGTTACAGCTTAGCATACAAAAATAAACAGCAACAGTTAATAAGAGCACGAGACCTCAACCTTCCCGTATCGCACCGATGTTAACCCGACGAAACTCTCAGCACAACTTTAGCACAAATGTGACATTATCTTTAAAAGACAGACACACACATTTGACTTCTATAGTTTAACCCACATGATCCCTTGGATTAAGTATATGATCTAGGCAAAGTTTTACGACGCAGCTGAATTTTGTTACATTATCATTTTCAGTCTGATTCATGATTAGAGAAATTATAATACACAGGGATCCCAGCCCCTCTGGCCACAGCAAAGGTGATTTTGTCTTCATATAGTTTCATTTCATGAACTAATTACCAGTTCCAATTTAATAACTCACCTGTCATGGTGTTCATGTCTGTATCCAGATTTGTTTTAATAAACTTGACTTCACTGATTAGAGTGTATGCTGTTCCCAACAATACTTTCAAGCACAAAGTCAGGGTTAATATTTAATTATAAAAGGATGTCTAGATTACAGAGTTTTGAACTATAAAATTAAACAGTCAGAGTCTCAGTAAGCTGGGTAGTTGCTTTTATGCAACTCCATGGCAACAGGTAAATCGCGCTCTCTCTCTCCTCCTCTCCCGCTCCCTCCCTCCCTCTCTCTCTCTCTCCCTTTGCTTTTCCTCCCTTTGTTCTTTACTCAGAGAAATGCTTACATCAGTCTTAGTCAGTCACTACCAATCTTTCAGAAACCCTTGTCTTGATTCATTTCCAGCTATCATCAGTGCCCTGCTTAAACACTCCTCAAGGGCAATGGTAATAGAAAAACTCTAGAGGGGAAGGACCTATATTTTCCTTAGATGTCTTTATATTTTATCATTCATAATGAATGTATCGGGGTAATCTGACTGTTGTTCAGAATCGAAGCCGTAGCTGTTGCGGGGGAAACCTCAGGCTCCGCGATTCACCCGGAGATGACAGCATATTTAAATTTCCCCACATCGACTGCTGTGGGAGTGGCAATTGATACAGCGTAAGGCAGACTGTGGTACTAGATTTCATAAACCTTAGATTTGCAATACTGTGACCTCTGCTGCCCCAATAAAACATTCTCATTTCTCCGCTATTGCTTCACTCACCTTTAATATTCTTTGAATGATTGTGTGTTTTGTACCGTTGTCATCCAATTTCTCTGTGCTGTTATTGGTTTTATTTTCTCTCTTTCTTTGGTTCAGAATTGTTTCCTGTTGCCTTTATAGTTTCCTCTACCATCCTGAAAGCTCAATATCATTGTCCTTACAATTTATGTCCCGAACATATTTTTCTAAAATATAGTAAAAGTACAAACGTGTTCAACTGTTTGATCACCATCGATAGACCTACTATCAGTATTGACGTTAGCGTAATGATTGCCTGGGGCTCCGGGCCTAAATACATTTTAAGGAAGGGTAATCGGCATTGCCTCTGTGTTGAAGTTACGTGATGTCTGAGATGTAACTGTGGTATGCCGGAACTTGGCAGTATTGTGTCTGTGTCTGTGTCAGTGCAAGTTAGCGTCACTCAATAACCAGGTAGCGGGTGGCAAATTGATTAAGGAACAGACTCTTGCCCATACATTTATCTCAGTGTGCAAGAAACTTCTGGACCTTCTGGCGCGCGACACAACCCAATTAAACCTGTGAGACATCCCACGGTACTAATATAGTAATATAGTAATATAGCAACGACTACATACTGTAACTGCTAATGAAGAAGGTTCAGGTAGACAAAACACGACTGCTGGTAATTTCCCCTCCATTTATCCTCCGCTCCCCGGCAGCTCGGCCTCTGATGGACGTGTTTTCCCCATTGAAAACTGAACCTTTTATTCTGCCGTTAAAAGCCATCACCTTGCGGGACCTGATAACTTGAGATGGCACACCAGAGATTGACGCAGAAAGCTCCCTGGAGACATTACACAGCCTTTCTCTCTCTCTCTCTCTCTCTCTCTCTCTCTCTCTCTCACTTTTTTTGTCAGAAGCCCTCTGGGCTGGCGGGGGGGGATACGGAGCTCAGTTGGTGAGAATGAGACGCATTTCTTTCTTTGCCTGTTAATGTGTCTTTCAGAACAATCTAAATATTTTTTAAAGCATCATAAGGGGGTTAATTATGCAACCCACGGCTGAACCCTCACTCTACCTGGCAACATGAAGTGTTGTCTATGGTGGCAAGAGGGCCAGCATGATTTAGTAATCCTTGCCCCAAGCTCCAAAGCGGTACAACTTCTGCACACTCAACATGTAATCAGACGCACATGCGTTTAAATGCAACACATTGCCCCTTTTGGTTTAGTCTAACAAAGCATTGTTTCTCGGTGAACCCTAAACCTAGCTGTGCTGCTCCTGTCAGGTGTCGCTGGCCCACAGGGAGCAGGTGGCCCTGGTGGTGGATCTGGATGATTTGGGGGAGGAAGACCCTGAACTCGTAGAGAGCGTGTGTGAGAACACAAAGCGCTATGGTGGCCTCTTTGCGGACGCCATTCACGAGCTGCTCCCTGAGTACAGGGAGAGGGAGGTAAGTGGCACAAACTTATGAAAATTTAGACTGTTCCTTGAGGGAACTTTAAAACTTGGCCATCTGTTGAAATATTACATCATGCATTTGTTATGAAATGGGAATTGTACTTGAACATGAACCAGCCATAAAGATTCACTGTGTCTGTAATTGCCCAGGTGATGGTGAAGGATTCCTTGGACGTTTACATTGAGCATCGCCTGATGATGGAGCAGAGAGGTAGAGACCCTGGCGAAACCCGCGATGCTCGAAATCAGTACCCCCCTGAGCTCATGAGGAGATTGTAAGTAACCCTTTGTTCCTTTTCAAAAGCAAGATTTTTCCCTTTAATAGCCTAGAATACTTTGGTCGTATCAAATCATGTGCTTGGTGTCATGTGATCACAATCTTAGTCTAGCAGCCATGAAAGTAAAAAAAAAAAAAAAATTCTTTAGA
Source organism: Hiodon tergisus (assembly GCA_025775045.1). Taxonomy (NCBI): domain Eukaryota; kingdom Metazoa; phylum Chordata; class Actinopteri; order Hiodontiformes; family Hiodontidae; genus Hiodon; species Hiodon tergisus. The sequence continues at coordinate 4,813,418 of JAOVYW010000002.1, read as the reverse complement.
TGTCTAAACTGAGGCGGAGTATGAAGTTCCACCTCAAACAGATGAGAGGATATACTGATCACACTCATATTGCACTTTGATCTTCAAACTTTCAATCTGTCTCTCGCCGAGACTCATTGATCCTGTGGATATTGACATCCATGACGATATCTCTGCCTCCGTCTGTTTTGGTGGAACAAGTCTATGACGGATGTTCGTCAAGGGGCTGCTCTACTCCTGTTCACGAGAGATCGCCAATCTCAGATGGTCTGAAATAAAGGGACAGAATTGGCAACTCTCATGGCTGACAAATTTTTATAGGGTTGAGCTTTTGTGATTTGGCATAACAGCCCAGGATTCTTGGCTCTTGAATCGAAATGACCAATTATTAAAATGTTTTGATCATGAGGAGATTAAGGGATTCCTTACAACCTTGTACCCTCACAGCAGTCTTAGAAGTTACAGTGGGAGCATAAGCTGGTTACTGAAGCTCTGTGATCCCTAAATGGTGAAAAACGAATTATGGCATCTTTAACACGCGTTCCTGTAGTTCACTCACTGGGGAATTCTGTATCGATGTACCTCGACCAATTCTGTAATCCTGTAGAATCAGGAAATGGACATACTTTAGCAGCACAAAGCTGTGATACTGAACACTAAAGAACTCTTGTATCATTTTTATGTTCCAAACTGGCATGTAATGTAAGCAAACTGAACTTTTCCTATAAAGTTTTATTCCTAAAGTTCTATTTCTATTCTTAAAGTAACTATTCCTATAAAGTTCACCTGTGCATACGATTACACTGTGTGTGCACATGCTGCATTCGAGCATGGATGAACAGGCTTGTGCAATTACGTTTTCTGTCTTTAATTTGTTAAATTTTTTATGGGTTGATCTTAATTATCAAGGCTCTTCATGTCATTGATTGGTACCCCCCTCTAGTGAGGTGTACTTCCGCCCGCCTACCACAGCGAAGCCACGGACAGTGAGGGATGTACGGGCTGATAGCATCGGGCAACTGGTGACTGTCCGTGGCATTGTGACCCGTGCCACTGAGGTCAAGCCCATGATGGCTGTTGCCACCTACACCTGTGACCAGTGCGGTGCAGAGACGTACCAACCGGTATGTTTGCAGTGGGAGCATGTCGCCCAACTTCACACATGCTACAGAAAAATCAACCCCTCTTTTGTCTTGTGGTTCTCAGATCCAGTCACCCTCCTTCATGCCCCTCATCATGTGCCCCAGCCAGGAGTGTCTTACCAACAAGTCTGGTGGCCGTCTCTACCTGCAGACACGGGGCTCAAAGTTTGTTAAGTTCCAGGAACTGCGTATACAAGAACATGTAAGAAGCCTGATTGCAGGAATCAACTGATGTCTAGTGTATACTGTGAGATAAGAACCCATGTTCATGAATGAGCAAGCAAGCATTAATGAATGGACTAAATTGGCAATATTTGGGCAGATGTCATTATTGAGGTGCGTTTTTTTTTAGTCCGGGATTAATAGAATTTAAGATCCGTCATGATGCAGTAACTGGATTTGATAATATTGGTGAAAATCCGCTACAGACTTGTACCCTCTCCCTTATCTAGAGTGACCAGGTCCCTGTTGGGAACATTCCCCGCAGCATGACCATCTACGCCCGGGGTGAAAACACCCGGGTGGCCCAACCGGGTGACCATGTGGCTGTTGCTGGTGTGTTCCTTCCCCTGCTTCGTACTGGATTCCGGCAAGCCACACAGGTGAGTGGTCTGCAGTGGGCTTGGTGAGGGATTAAAAATGGCCTTTTTGTTTTGTTACGTTGTCGTCTTTGTATAACGCGAGTCTCCCCCTTTGGCATTCTTTCGGTTCGATGTTTATGTGACCTGTTTACGTTGCTTGACTGTTTTGAGTCATTTCAGTCAGGCGTGTCAGCTGTGTTGCATAACGTTCCATATTTTGGACATGGTTGTGTGAATAAACCAAGGTGTGAGCCTCTTCCTCTTTGCAGGGACTTCTGTCAGAGACCTACCTGGAGGCACACAGCATCACCCTGCTGAACAAGACTGAGGATGATGAGCTGGGAACCAAGGAGCTGAGTGAAGAGGAGCTGAGGCAGATTACAGGTGCTAAGAGCTAAGGATGGTGTGTGTGTGAGGGTGTAAACTTAGTGAGACTGGGGAAATGCAGCTGCAGGAGTAAGCTAGTTTTATTTTTGTAGAGGTTTGAGAAATTAAATTTATGGCACTCTTTATCTCCTTTCCCTCAGAGGAGGATTTCTATGAAAAGCTGGCAGGTTCTATTGCCCCTGAGATCTTTGGCCATGAGGATGTGAAGAAGGCCCTGCTGCTGCTGCTGGTGGGAGGGGTGCAGCAGGCTCCACGGGGCATGAAGATCAGGGGTCAGTACAGCGTTGGGGGTCATTGCTTATCGTCTAATGTAATAAGAAATACTTTGAAGTTGTCACTAAGAATGCCATTAAGTTGGTAAAGTTTGAAAATATGGTTTAATGTTCAAACCCTTAAACTTAAGCGCCAAGTAGCATTTAAACAATCATCAAAAGGAAGCAAAATGCCTGATATATTTTTAGAGGAATTAGTCTGCCATTAAAGATGGGGACTGCATTGCAACGTTTTCTACATCTGGTTTCTCTAGGCAACATCAACATCTGTCTGATGGGTGACCCCGGAGTTGCCAAATCCCAGCTTCTCTCCTACATCGATCGGCTGGCCCCTCGCAGTGAGTGACGTCGTTGTCTCCTGTATCAGCTGGTCCCGTCAGCCTGAGTGCGCACTGAGCATTGATCTGAGTCCCAGACTCTCTTAGTTTGACTTTGGTTCTCCCCATGCCCCCCAGGTCAGTACACGACTGGACGTGGTTCCTCTGGGGTGGGATTGACTGCGGCTGTCATGCGAGACCCCCTCACCGGGGAAATGACCCTTGAGGGCGGAGCGCTTGTGCTGGCTGACCTTGGGGTGTGCTGTATTGACGAGTTTGACAAAATGGCTGACGCTGACCGCACAGCCATCCACGAGGTCATGGAGCAACAGACCATCTCTATTGCCAAGGTGATGCAGTGGACATGGGGTGTGCGGTGTATGTACCTGCTTGTATGGTAAACAATTGCCACGTTCACTCTAAGCATATAGGCACTGATGCTTAGTTGGTTTTGTGTGTTGTCGGTTTGAGTTTGTCGTTGCCTCCGTAAATTTTACTTCAATTATTTTATAAATTTAAGTTTATAAAATTGCTGCTTAAGCACCAAATGGAATTAATGTCTCGTTTTGAAACTCCAGGTAATAAGACGGGCAGGGGGGCTAGTGTGCGGCCATTTCTGCCCACTTTATCTCCCATTTAATTCATACGCTATTTAATATTTCTCCAAAGCCAACTGGTGAATTAGTAGGATTTGATGAACGGATCCCATTGGGTGCATTTAAATTGTATTTCAATATACATATGCATCTTCTGTCGTCTTCCTCAGACGACACTGACAGTCTGATACCCCTACAGGCGGGTATAATGACCTCACTCAACGCACGCTGCTCCATCCTGGCTGCAGCCAACCCAGCCTACGGGCGCTACAACCCCCGCAAGAGCCTGGAGCAGAACATCCAACTCCCTGCAGCACTCCTGTCCCGCTTCGACCTACTGTGGTTGATCCAGGACCGGCCCGATCCAGATTCCGACCTGCGACTGGCCCAGCACATCACTTATGTTCACCAGCACTGCCGCCAGCCACCCACGCACTTCACACCCATCGATATGAAGCTTATGAGGTGGGAGGTGTTTCTTGCTGAGGTGCTACAGCGGCCTCTGTACTGTAGGTTGAATGTTTGTACCTGTGGATCCCAGTGCTTTGAGTGTTGGTTACAAAAGTAGCAACAGTTTCAGTGCCAAGGGCCTTGAGGAGCACAGCAATGAAGAGTGGATTCCACCAGGGCCCCTCTGAGGGATCCAAAAGCTGAGATTAGCTGGGGGGTTATTTGGTCCTGTTGTGAGTTTATGGCTAACTGAGGGGTGTCTGGGTTGGCCTGGCCAGGCGATACATCTCCCTTTGTCAGCGGCAGCAGCCCGTGGTACCCGAGGCACTGGCCGACTACATCACTGCCGCCTACGTGGAGATGAGGAAGGAAGCCCGGGTCTGCAAGGACACCACATTCACCTCTGCCCGCACCCTGCTGTCCATCCTCCGCCTCTCCACCGCCCTGGTGAGGGTCTGCCGAGTGCTTTATCTCTGGCTGCTGTTCTGCCAGTCAGTCTCACGGAGTGCCATGGGTTGTTAAGGGAGAGGTCTGCGCATTGCTAAATTTGGGGCACGCGGGGCAGCTGGTGTTGTGGTTGCTGATCCTGTTCCAGCTGTTGTATCCTTGAGCTAGGTACTTAACCTGAATTGTTTCAGTAAAAAATATCCAGCTTTAAAAATGAATAAACGGATGTATGTAGAAATTGTAAACTCTGCCGCTTTGGATAAAAGCGTCTAAAACGTCATGCGAATGTAAGTGTCAGTGCTGGGAAAGGGGGTCCTACGCGTGCTAAAGTGCTTACAGTGCAGGTAGTGGCAGCGATGGGCCTACCGCATTGCCAGCACTTCTGTCGTGCGCCGGACACCAAGCTTCAAGCATCATGGTTTTTGTGGGGTTTTTTTTCCCCCTTCCCCCCCAGCCCCTTGGTGTCCAAAGTGCTGTTTGTGCAGGTAGCTCACTCTGGCCCTACTGCAAAACCAGCACTTCATGACACAAAGGGTGCACTTTGCAGCATGTCCATCAGGAGTCAGGCTCTTCTCCAGGCTTTGGTAGCTGTAGTCTTCTAGGTTTACTACTGATTTTCCAGTGAACTCCAGTGCTCCCATTCCTACTGAGAAATGAAAGACCAGAACCACAACTACTATAGTTCCTGTCCCCCAGTTTAACATTAATTTTATATTGCTTTTAAATGGTTGGTTGTTTCCTTATACTAAGCTACTTAAATCCCTTGCTTTTATTCCCCCTGCTAAACCAGCCCACCCTGTGTGGCGGTTCTGGTCAGCTTTGCAGGGTAGGCAGTCAGCTTGGCCTCATTGTAGCCGCTGTGCAAACCCATGCAAAACTGACTATGGCCCGAACCAACTCTGCATACCTGCAGTCCCCAACAGTAGGTGTCTGGGATGTCTCAATTAGTCAAGTTGGTGTTGAGTGCCACTGAGTCTCTGGAAAAGACTAGCTGGTTTTGAGAGGCGGAGACTTGGGCAATTGCTGGGAATCCCAAAGGGCATTGCACTTGTCTCGGTCTGACAGTGCCGGCACAGAGGAAGCGATGCAGGACCAGCAGTGCCACAGAAGAGGTGGCATCAGCGATTGAGACATACAAAATGTCTGGAGGATGAGGAAGCGCATTTCCTTACCCATAGTTTCGCCCACCCCCAGGCACGTCTGCGGCTGGTGGACACCGTGGAGAAGGAGGATGTTAACGAAGCCATGCGACTAATGGAGATGTCTAAAGACTCGCTGCAGGCTGACAAATCCAGCACCACCAGGTGTGCCTCATACCTTTCTCTTTCAGACAACACACACACGCACACAAGCTTAAGTCAGGCAACTGTGTGGCCACCTAAGAGCGTCCGCCTATTCTGTGGTCAGTTTTAAAGAACAGAGCGCGTGTTTTGCAATGCTATAAGCATGCAGTAGCTACTACAGACATTAGACGATTAGATTAACCAAAGGTTGTATGCCAACAGTGCTTATATTGATTACCTTTCATAAAGATGGCTTGTTCTGTTTAATCATTTTACAAATTATATGGGTATGGTCGTTTTATCTGAATCTACACAAACAATGTTGGCAATGTCTGATGTTAAATTCCTGGTTTATCACCCAATTCATTTGATCTACGTAAATGTACAGCTGCTAATGCAGCTTTGCTACAAACCCAGTCAACACACAAGCAGCATTGTATAGCAGTATTGGTCTCATCGGCTCCAATTGCCTTTTCCGCCCTGATCATGCAGCCCTTACCGATTTTGAGGGGCTTGTTCTTCTCTGCCATACAAGTCTCCTATTGGCTTCCCAGGCAATTGTTAGTGAAGGGCCATGGTGCCCGGGCGATTTAACTTAACCCTTCCCACTTCTGTGCTCTCCTGGTCACAACCGGCTAATGACATGAGCTGGATTTGAATCGTCAAACTCCAGTTCATAGGGCTCAGTATGCGCTCGGAAGACGAGGACCTTTTTGCCAACAGGAGTTTCTTGTTGGGAACCAACCGAGGAAATGTCTTACCCCTGCTCTGCTAATTTTGCACTGCTATTGTGCTCTCCCATTTATCAGAAAATGGGACAATTTAAAATTGTCAAATTCTTATTTGCCCCATTCTGCCCTCAGGTGAGCGCCTTTAACAACTGATAATACTGACCCAATACCTTTTTATTATGTCTAATCTACAAAATGTCTGACTGTAATCGTAATTTATTTCAGAGCCCAGCGGCCATCAGATGTGATCTTCTCCCTCCTTCGAGAACTGGGTGGTGAAGGTGTGGTTGGGCGTGGCAGAGGTGGGGCTGGGGGTGTGGTCCGCATGGCAGAGGCAGAGCAGAGATGTGTATCCCGTGGCTTCACCCCCGCCCAATTTCAGGCAGCTCTTGATGAGTATGAAGAGCTGAATGTGTGGCAGGTCAACCAGGCTCGAACCAGGATCACGTTTGTCTAGAGTCCTGCTGAGCATATGTGTATCTGAAGTCAACATAAGGAGTATGTTTTGGATGTTAATCTTGGGACGGAAAAACATAAAATTGAATCTTGGTGTGAATGTACATGTGTAGAATGGGTATCGAATGAGCATGGTAACAAACATGGCTTGTATGGCCTTTGTAAGATTAGCAGTGCGGCATAACACCTCTGTTTGCCTTCAGGGGTGTAAAATGTGTTGACAAACATCGAAGTTAGAGTACTGATGTAAGTGTTTTCGTTGACCTGCTTATGCTCTCTATACTGTTTAAAATTGCCAATAAAGTGCCATATTTTCAATGTTCTCTTTAAAGGTTTAGATCAATGACAGAATACATCTGCTAGCAACAATGAATCTAAGGGGCAAAACGAAAAGGATTTAGCATGTGGCATGGGAGATGCGTTTTGTGCTTATGTTCCCACTTTTTTTTAAAACCAAATTTGCACATTATGCACCAATACTACACTTAATTCCAGACATTTTAAAGATCAGAACCTAGTCATGAAATTTGAATGTAAATATGATTAACCGTCTCAAAACTACATTTAAATGGTGCGAATTGATTGGTCTTGGGAGAGCTTTTTACAAAAAAATTAAGTTGGTGGGAGTTCAATCATGACGGATTATGGGTTCTAGAACCAACTTTTTTTCTTTGAGGCGGGGAACCTAGGTGCCACGTTTTGTTCGACTTAATTTCCGTTAGCTTGCCACTGTGCTGGCAATTGGGGCCGTTACTCCAATCTACAAACTAGGTAAGTTTGGGAAACTATCAGGGTTACTTTGTCAAAAGTGCTGGAAAATAAGCACTGTACTGCAGTCTCCCTAAAAATGTAATTTCTCAGTCCGAGAGTGGCTGGGGAAAGGTGGTATGGGGGCGGTTTATGCCCTTAAACAGATGTTACGCAACAAACTTTAATTCCAAACATAAACAAAACCTTCGGGTTAAATGTAAAGAATTCAAAACATCCGGCTTCATGTTAACATGTTAAATTGTGAGTTTCCAAAGCATATAGGTGGAATCAAGCAACATATTTCTGGTTTTTATTCTTAATGTCGTCCTGCATAAAACCAGTTTTTTCCCCCAAAATAAATTATTTTCGTTGTTATATGCGTCAGGAATCTATATTCAGCGAAGCACAGTATGTCTACACGCACGAATAACACTGATAATGTCGTTATCGTGGCACAGTTCAGTGGGTGGGATATATTAGGCAGCAAGTGAACATTTTGTCCTCAAAGTTGTTAGAAGCAGGAACAATGGGCGACTTTGACAAGGGCCAAATTGGGATGGCTAGAGACTGGGTCTCCATCTCCAAAACTGCAGCTCTCGTGGGGTGTTCCCGGTCTGCAGTGGTCAGTACCTATCAAAGGTGGTCCAAGGAAGGAAAAGCGGTGAACCGCCGACTGGGTCATGCCCGGCCAAGGGTTATTGATGCACGTGGGGAGCGAAGGCTGGCCTGTGTGGTCCGATCCAACAGACGAGCTACTGCAGCTGAAATTGCTGAAAAAGTTTGTGCTGGTTCTGATAGAAAGGTGCCAGAACACACAGTGCCTTGCAGTTTGTTGTGTATGGGGCTACGTAGCCGCAGACCAGTCGGTGCCCATGCTGATCCCTGTCCACTGCCAAAAGCGCCTACAATGGGCACGTGAGCATCAGAACTGGACCACTGAGTAATGGAAGAAGGTGGCCTGGTCTGATGAATCACGGTTTCTTTTATATCATGGGGATGGCCGGGTGCGTGTGCGTTGCTTACCTGGAGAACACATGGCACCAGGATGCACTTTGGGAAAAAGGGAAGCCGGCGGAGGCAATGTGACACATTGGGCAATGTTCTGCTCGGAAACCTTGGGTCCTGCCATTCATGCGGATGTTACTTTGACACGTACCACCAACATAAGCATTGTTGCAGACCATGGAAACAATATTCCTGGATGGCATTGGCCTCTTTCCGCAGGATAATGTGCCCTGCCACAAAGCAAAAATGGTTCAGGAATGGTTTGTGGAAGACAACGAGTTCAATGTGTTGACTTGGCCTCTAAATTCCCCAGATCTCAATCCAATCGAGCATCTGTTGTATGTGCTGGACAAACAACACCTCGCAACTTACAGGACTTGAAGGATCTGCAGCTAACGTCTTGGTGCCAGATACCACAGGACACCTTCAGAGGTCCTACACACTGGATAAGAATAGGCTAGTTGAACCTTGATTAATGTTTATAGTTCGGCCAATGATTAGAACAAGTGTTGATCTGGAAATAATATTACTCAGTGAATTTTTCCTCAAACCATTTTACATTATTTGTTAATGTGTGCTACAATTTTTTGTTATTGTGTTCTATTGTGATCTGTTCTACTGTTCTTTCAATATTAAAAATGTTTCAACACAATGAAGAGTTATTGCATTATTAACAAGATTTTGCACTAATTTTTTTAATGCATGAAACCTGCTAGGATTAAAATGTGTCATTTTCAGTGAAAGATAAATTAAAAAAATAAGTGTTACTTTCCATAGCTTTACTAAGGCCAGCACGTGTTGTGACCATTGCATAATTTGGGCTGATTTGAAAAATGTTCATAATTATATTTACAATAAAGGGTGATTTAAAAAAATCCTGAACGAAGAGCTGTTTTGAGAGCCATTTGAACCGTCTCTTTTATGTGAACTGATCCAAGCCAGATCACTAAAAAGACTCGAAATTGTAATCACTATTTACCACCAGTTTGTCACACTCATGTACAATACAGTGGTAGAGAATTGAAAATGAAGTTTGAAATTATCATTGGACGAACGTAATGTCAATATTGTATTCTGGTTATTGATTGGTTAGGGAGGACGTCCTAGGGAGCATCATTTTACACGCTTTGGCCAATAACAGATCAGCATGAAAAATTTAATAAAATTGATATAACACAGCAGGAACCCATCCTCTTCTGCACCCCACCACCACTTCACACAGCCTGCCCTTTCCTCTTTGCCTGCAGGTGATGCTGTTGAAGCATTTTAATCAGAATTCCAATAATGGATTTTTTACAAAGAAGAGAGAAATTATTTTATAAATGATATTGAGATTTGGCAATGGTTTATTTCAACAATTACTCTCTCTTTATTTAAAAGAAAGGGTTTAAACAAAATTAACAAAAAAATAGGTGGGCGAAATTGGTAGAGGCAGAAAATAAATAAAAATTGTATGAAGAACAGATCAAGTGCACAGCTTTGTAGTCTAGGCAGGTTAACATTTAACCTTGTAAGGTAATACAAGTAAGTGTTCGAGCATGCGCAGAGGGCCATGTTTGTGGATCTGTCCAACATCACCCTGGGTGGTGAAAAAAATTATCTCTTTTTTCTAGAATGGAGCAGACTATGGAATACGCCATCCGTCCTGCGAGATACTTTTCTGGGGCGTCTTCTGGCGGCTTGCTAGGGAATAGGATTCCAAAGAGGAAGAGGAGTTTCTTTTGAAAGGTGGCACAGAGCACCAACCTTTGGACTAAAGGTGCAGCTGGTGGTGCAGTGGCTAAGGTGACAGGGTTGTTACCAAACGATCATGTCCCACCCCAGCTGTTGTACCCTTGGGAGCAAGGTACTTAACCTGAAATGCTTCAGTAAAATATCCAGCTGTATAAGTTTATGAATCTTGTGGGCCAAGGCTATGACGGTGCATCTCTCTGTGTCTACACGGATTCAAAACCGTGCAAGGCCACCTCGGCATATCGTCATTTTCTTCTGCTCCACACTGCCAACATACTGTGCACTACGTAGCTGCAGCGACAGTGTATTGTATCTATATATAATCATATAATCCAGTCATATAATTGTATGATCTCCGCCCCCTTACGCTGTCGTCTCTGACGCACGTCACGCAAAAATGTCTTGTTCTTTGTACGATGCTCCTATGTTTCTGAGTGAGAAGTTTAAAATCGAACTAAAAATTACTTAAAACATGGATGACAAAAAAACTTCATTTTTTCCCTGACTTAGAGAAGTCCAAGTATGATTAGCTGCAAAATCCCTTCCAATGCAACCCTGATACTGTGGATTTGCCAGCAGCTGAAATCAAACAGTTAATTGAAATTTCCTGCGATAGACAGCTGCAAGGAACATACTTGCTACTTACTCTCTCAGCGTTCTGGTTCAGTGTCAAGAATGAATATCCTGCGCTCTCAACATGGGCCATGAAACTGTTAGTGCCATTTGCAACCACGTATTTATGTGAAGCTGGATTCAGCACACTTGTGGGCATAAAATCTCAGTATCGCTCCACCTTGGATGTAACATCAGTAATCAGATGTGCAATCTCAACACCACCGCAGGATTTTGACAAGCTTTATGACAACATTCAAGCCCACGCATCCCATTAGACTTGGTGAGTACATAGTTAACGTATTCATATGTTAGTTGAAAGTATAAAAGTTTGGGAACCCCTGCTCTAGACAATTATGAGCCAAAAGCTGCTATTTGATTTCTGGGCATGGCCGACTGGTTCTCATTGTAGAGTTCTTGGTTGATACTGGAAGATGCAGACCAAAAAGGTTTCCAGATTTGGGTGCGTGTTTCCCAGAGACTGAACTACTTCTACTCCAAGAAGAAAGTACTTTCCATGTGCAGTTTTGGCCAGACACAAGGAAACCTTTAAATTCATCCCAGTTGAGGTGGACAAATTCCCCTAGCTGCAACGAAGAAACGGTGACTAGCAGGAGATCTAGGAAGACATGCCCAGGAAAGTGTGTTCCTTCAGAAGTGAAGGAAATCCTTCCGTTTGTTCTTCAGCAACGGACAGCGACTTGTGTATGTTATGATAAAAGTGCACAAATAAGCTGTAGCATCTGGGCATTTAACTTGTGTTATTGTATTCAGTCAAACGATATATGCAGTCAATGTATTTGAATGTCTGATAGTAATAATAGTAGTAGTAGTAGTACTTTATTTATCCCCCATGGGGGAAATTGTACGGAGCCCCTGAAGTGAACTGTGCAAAAAAAAAAATTCACAGAAACTTTCTCGTGCGCACACAAAACTGTGATTTTTTTTTTTGCACAGATCACTTCAGGGGCTCTGTAGGTAAATGATTCCTGGCTCACAGTGCACCATTGTGAAATCTGATGGCTGATGACAGGAAGGAATTCCGATAGCACTTGGGGTGCTCAGTCTAGTGCTAAAGGAGCTCCGCATTTCCTCCACCATGTCATGGAGGGGGTGGGAGGCACTGTCCTTAATGGCCTGCAGTTTGGACAGTGCCCTTGCCTCTGCCACCTCCTCCAGGGTGCCAAGATTAAACCCCAGCACAGAGCCAGCCTTCCTGATCAGTTTGTTAATCCTGTTAGCGTCCCCTGCCTTGATGCTGGCCCCCCAGCACACCACAGCATAGAAGATGGCACTCGTGACTACAGACTGGTAGAAAGTGTGCAGTAGTGAGCTGCACACATTGAAGGACCGGAGCCGCCGCAGGAAGTAAAGCCTGCTCTGTCCCTTCTTCTCCAGAGCCATGGTATTCATAGCCCACTCTAGTACAACCCGGTACTTTCTGATCACTTTCTTATTACGTTTTTAATTCAGTTGACGAATTCCAAGGTCCCAGAACAGAAGCAGTTTATGAGCCATTCAATTAATCCAAGTATGATGCTAAAGTTTATTGAAGAGCTGGCAAATGTTTTACCCGAGGAAAGAATATTCAATAGTATTACCTCAGTAGATGAAATGCTAGATATCTATAACAAGGCATTAAGTGGAACTCTAGATCTGGTAGCTCCTCTGAGAATTAAAACAATTAGGCATAATAAATTCTCCCCGTGGTACACTGATTACACGCGGAAACTCAAGCAAGAATGTCGTATGCTAAAGCAAAATTGGTGCACATCCAAACTACAGGTTTTCCTTGTTGCGTGGAAAGACAGTGTTCATAATTATAAATGTAGCTGCTCGCTCTGCATACTTCTAAATAAATTGATTGATTGATTGAAGGGCAGTGGGGCATCCCTTCTTGGACACCGGGACCAGGCAGGAGGTCTTCCACATCACTCGGACCCTCTCGTGGTTCAGACTCAGGTTTTATTTAAGCATGTAATGAAATATGTCAGATGAAGCTAAATGACTCAGTTGGTACCAACCAATGACAACTGAACGACCCGCTGAATTTGCTGATCAACCAATAACTGTCTTTTAGTGGGAGGACCCTACATTTAGTTACATGCAGAGCCGTTGAAAAAGAGAGTTGCGACACGTGGTTCATGTAGCTCTCAATAGTTCCAAACAAATCCACGCTGTCAACCTGTTTGAATGGGTTTAAGTGGGACAGACAGCATCAGCGATATTTGCAGCAATTTTCCGTAAATATTAACGCATAATGTGCATTGATTACAACGTTGACTACATTTATAGTAGCATTTTTTCAGGCGATTGATGGAGATACAGCATTTATCAGTTTTTCTGTGTTTAATTTGGGAGGGAATGAGGATTGCTCCCTTAACGTATTTTTCTCTGGAAGAGCTCCACCGGCACATTAGGCTAGCGGTACCCTCCTCCCTAGACCAGGCCCAGAGGATAGCCTCTCACGCCGAAAGCGTGTTCGCTCCCACCAGGCCACCAGCCAAAGCGGCTATCCCGTGTCGTCAGGTGGAGATGGCGGACGACAAGGAAGACGACGAGGACGTGGCCTTCGCTACCGACTCCACCGACCGCGCTCGAAACCTAGTCTGCCGGGGGTGCGGGAAGAAGGGCCACGTGGCCCGAGTCTGCCAGGCGCCGCAATCAAAGGCAATGGATAAGCCGTCGGGAAACGGCGCCGGGAGGGCCTAAAGGAGGGACCGCCCCCCCGCAACTCCCTCCTCCGCGGCCATTGCTCCGGATGACCCTGTAGAAGTGGGCCGGATCGGACAGGGCCGCAGCCTGTACCTCCTCTGCCTGATAGAGGGACAGACGTGTCGGGCCCTGGTCGGCTCCGGGTCCACCATCACCCTTCTCCGCCCCGGGGTTCTCGCCATTCCGGGAGCGAAACAGGAGGTCTCCACACTAACACTCCGGACAGTGACGGGGGAGAGGACGCGGACTCAGGGGAGCAGCCGATTGTGGGTGGAGTCGGGGGCCGGCGATTACAACACCGCTTTTGGCTAGCCCCGATCAGCGAGGCCTGTATCCTAGAACTGGACTTCCTCACCAGTCTAGGGGCGCGGCTGGACTTTTGCCCGCCTTGTCTCTCCTTCCCTGGCGGCGCTTTGGCCCTCCTCACCAACGGTGACAGTGGAAGGACCACCCGCACGACGACCACGTCCTTGGCGACGGGGGCTCGACAGCGGAGTCAGCGGCCGAGGGGAACTCCTACCTCGTCGGCGCCGACCAAGAGCAAGCGGCCTCCCAAACGTCGGCCCAAGGCTTCCGGAGCGGAGCACAGCACTCCCCGGACAACCCCTCCTGAGATGTCGGTGGAGACTAAACAGGCCGTCCGGGATCTGCTCCAGCGTAGCAGCGAGGGCCTCAGCGATGGGCAGAGGCAGAAGCTGGCGGAGCTCATAACGGAGTTCGGGGATACATTCGCGGCCCGCGATGAAGACTGCACCAGGACCGGCCTGGTTCAGCACTCGATCGATACCGGGACGGCCCCCCCCATCCGGATTCCACCTCGGCGCATGGCTTGGGCGAAGCGAGAGGCAGCCAAGCCGAAAATCAAGGAGATGGCGGCGGCCGGGGTGATCGAGCCCTCGGACAGCCCGTAGTTGGCCCCGGCGGTGCTCATCCGGAAAAAGGACGGCACTTGGCGCTTCTGCATGGATTACAAGAGACTGAATCAGGTCACGAAAAAGGATTCCTATCCGCTGCCGCGGATTGATGATGCCCTAGACTACACCGCAGGCTCGACCTGGTTCAGTTCCCTCGATCTCCGCAGTGGCTATTGGCAAGTGGAGGTGGCGCCGGAGTCTCGCCCCAAAACAGCCTTCTTGATAGGCCAGGGCCAATGGCAATTCACAGTGATGGCCTTTGGGCTGTGCAACGCGCCCGCAACCTTCGAGAGGCTCATGGAGCGAGTCCTGTTCGCCGTCCCCAAGTCCCAGTGTGTCCTGTACCTGGACGATCTCCTGGTACACATACCGGACTTTATGGTAAGTCCTGGAAAATCTCCGCAGGGTTCTCGGGTGCATCCGCCAGGCCGGTCTCCGCCTCAACCCCCGGAAGTGCGAGCTGCTGCGTAGGCAGGTCGCCTTCTTGGGACATGTCGTGGGCCAGAAGGGGTGTCCATCGACCCCAGCAAGGTGGCTTCCATTCGGGAGTGGCCCACCCCCACCTCCGTCGCCAAACTCCGGAGCTTCATGGGGTTAGCGTCCTACTACAGGCGATTCGTCCGGGACTTCGCCCACATCGCCAGGCCTCTCCATCGCCTTACAGAGAAAGGACAGCGCTTTCTCTGGGACGAGTCCTGTGCCTTCGCCCAGCTCCGCGAGGCCCTCACCCGGGTTCCTGTCCTGGCCTACCCCGATCCCGAAACCCCCTTCATCCTGGATATGGATGCCAGCAATACCGGAGTGGGGGCCGTCCTGTCCCAGGCCGGGCCAGACGGGGAGAGAGTGGTCGCATACAACAGTCGGGCCCTCACTCACGCCGAGAGGAACTATTGTGTAACCCGGCGAGAACTTTTGGCAGTCGTCCAGGCAGTTCAGCACTTTAGACCCTACCTTTACGGCACGCGATTCCGACTGCGGACTGACCACGCTTCCCTCACCTGGCTCATTAATTTCCGGGAACCGGAGGGCCAGCTGGCCCACTGGTTAGAGACTCTCCAGGGGTACGACTTCGCCATCGAGCACCGGGCAGGTAAGAAACATGGGAATGCATACTCCCTGTCTCGCCATCCGTGTGCCGGCAGTGAGTGCTGCCACTGCACCAGAGCTGAGGAGAAGGCAGAGACGCAGGAAATGGCAGCAGCCGAAGTCATCCCCACCGAGCTACAGCCCAGGGAGCTGGCCTGACTGCAGGCCGAGGACCCGGAAGTCGGACCGGTCCTCCAGTGGGTAAACGACGGGCAGAGACCGGACCGGTCCACACTCGCGCCCCATCCTCAGGGAGTCAAAGCACTCTGCACGGTGTGGGACACCCTGCAGGTCCACGACGGGGTCCTCCATAAAGGATGGCGAGTCCTGGCGAGTGGAGAGGTGAGATGGCAGCTCGTGGTTCCCCAGGCACTGAGGCCCAGTGTACTCCGTGCAGTGCACGGCCAACCCGGCACGGGCCATTTCGGGGCCGCCAAAACCCTGCGGCGGCTCCGGGAGCGGTTCTACTGGGGCCAGTGTCACCGGGATGTAGCCCACTATTGCCGGACCTGCGACGTGTGTCGGGCGCAAAAGGGCCCCCTGGATCGACCCCGCGCACCACTCCAGCAGCACCAGGTGGGGGCTGCGAGTGGGGATCGACATCCTGGGCCCCTTCTTGTGGCCATGGACTACTTTAGTAGGCCTACGCCTACGCCCTTCTGGACCATAGCGCGACCCGAGTGGCTGAGGCGCTATTGGAGGGGATGTTCGCCCGCCTGGGAGTACCGGAGGAGCTGCACAGCAACCAGGGCCGGAATTTCGAGTCTCAGGTGTTCGCCGAGGTGTGCCAGCGGTTGGGGGTGCGGACCACCCCTCTTCATCCACAGAGTGATAGGTTAGTGGAGCGGTTCAATCGGATGCTCGCTACCCAGCTGGCCACCTTTGTGTCGGCTCATCAAAAAGACTGGGACCGTCACCTGCCTCTCGTCCTGTGGGCCTATCGCACCGCAGTCCAGGAGTCCACGGGGTGCACGGCGGCAGCTCTCATGTTTGGCATGGAGCTCCGCACACCGGTGGACCTGGCTTTCAGTGCGCCGCCAAGGTCCAACATTGGACCTCCGCCCGGACCCGACTACGCGTGGGAGCTCCAGCAGCGGCTTCGGGTGACACGCTCCTTTGCTCAGGACCACCTCACCAACGCCGGGTGTGGGTTTATAATCCACGCCGTAAAAAGGGCCTGACCCCCAAACTGGCTCCTGCTTGGGAGGGGCCCTGTGAGGTGTTGGAAGTGGTGGGGGCAGTCTGCTACCGGGTGCGCCTACGGCAGCGCCGCCGAGTGGTGGTGCTGCACCAGGACCGCCTGGCTCCCTAACAAGCTCGCCGGACGTCACGCCTCCCACCCAGGTAGGAGCTGGGCGACATAGAGCGCCCCACCCTGCTCGCCGGCGGCAACCCCCGCCGCGGCTGGCAGACTACGTATGTGGTCTGTCAGGACTGTTCGAGGCCGCCGGGACGGTCGGCCCTGAGGA
>JAOVYW010000002.1:4781863-4796392 GCA_025775045.1 Hiodon tergisus | reverse complement strand
CACCCCACGCAAGTATAAACACAACACAGTATATTACACCATGTACACACATCACCCCACGCAAGTATAAACACAACCTCCCCCCCCCCCCCCGACGCACTGCAGTGAGTTCTATCTGCAAGTTTTCAGGTGTTTCATCTATATTGACTGTGAAGGGAAGCAAATCTGAATGTCCTTGTCAATCACTGAAAAGTCTTCAAAGCGTTTGTTGAACTCTGCAATTATAACAGATATAATCTACACATATTTCCCCATTAATCCAGAGATACTTTCATTGGGAAAACTGTCAATGATAGGTTTTAGTGATGGGAAGTGCGCAGCAATCTTCACAATCGAGTGCATTCGTGAAAAGACGGCGTTTTCCCCTTGAAGGCTAGTGTGAAAAGCCACGGTCTGCTAACCATGCAGGATTGGTGAGTTCGTTTCGTAGTGTGGTTTACATTAAATTATTTCATTACTGCCACCGCATCTTGGCAAATTAAGCAAACACATTTACCTTTATGTTTTGTAAAAAACTAATAATCACAGAGCCACCTGTTTTGGAACCGACGACAGTCACTTTCCACCTTTCTCTTCTGTTTTTTTTTACAGCCGCCATTGTGTGATTAACAAAAAAAGTGAGCTCGAGTTTTCCCAATAACTGGTGCGCGGGGGAAGGGGGGACAGAGGAAGTAGGAATTTGCCGAAAGAGTTTTGAGGGGAAATACTTTTTTTTTTTTGTCTTGTCTTGTTTTTGTTTGGTTTTTTTGTCTGTTAATTCATATTACACCTTCTATTAATCTGTCACTTGGTATCGCCCAGTGATAATTTTTAGGCTAGTGCTGTTTTTAATTATAACAAGTAATTGCTCTGCGGGCCTGATGAAGAAGGCTTGCGGGCCGTAGTTTGGACCTGGTTTAAATGAATGGTTTTTGCTTGCATTTATGAGTGCAAACATAACTTTGCACAGCGAAATGTGACTAGGTAAAAAGTGTATAATACCAAACAGACAACCACAGGACTACGAAGATTGTATATCATATTTTGTATACTTCAGGATTGGGATTAGTGGAAAGTTCAAGCTGTAATAAAGTCTGTTAAATTCCATATTTGATTATCATGTGACCAGTTCCCTTGGGTAGGGAGTAAGAGACTGACTCATTTATGAGTGGGAAATATGACAGAATGTCTCATCCAAGAGTAACAGAGGATTACATTTCCATGGGGGCTGACCTGTCAAATTTGTAGAAAAGGAAAGACCCAACGGAGCATGGAAATCGCTAAATATTTGCTAACGATCCCTAAATATTCAACAGAAAAAACAGCTGGCGTCAGGGCCCAGTCTAAAAAAGTAATACATAGATGTGATTCAAGATATAACGAAGCTAGAAGTTTATTAATAAACACTATACATTGACTAGGGTGTGTGGAATATAGGATCTGAAAGAACAGCACATCAGCCTGAAATAAAAATATATGGGATAAACGTATCAGTATGTTAATGTTAATGGTATAATATTGCTGATCCAGGTATATATACGTTTGCTGTTTTGGCCACATTTTTGTTTTTACTTGCTTTGTCGTTTTCTATCCGGGACCACAGAGGAACTAGCAGGGAGTGCACGCGATGGGGGAAAAAAAAAACCGCAAAGCAAACCGAGGTGTAAATATTTTTTTAAAATCATGCCTTGCAGTTGACTTTGACCCGGTCACGGGTACGATTGCTGGAGACGAACCCCAGCCTTGAGAAGTGTATTTTGTGATGCCCTATTGGATCTATATTTTATGTGTGTGTGGGGATGGCAATATAATATGCGTGCGACAGCACACTTATCTATCATTTAACAAATGTCAGCCTATTTATTTAAAATACTGGATAACTCAACCTGCAGTTTCAATCACAGCTGTGTATTTGCGCTGTTAGCCTGATTTAATATATATATATATTTTTTTTTTTACAGAGTTTTAGTTTTGAGGACCGTTGTTCTTTCTGTCAAGAGTCTTGGCTGTGAATGAGATAAGGCGACTCCGTTGAGCGGTGGGGCTTTCCTGTCTCTCTTGGAACCAGGATTTCCTCAGGTCTGTCTGTCTAATGTCGCATCCTCTCCAGCGATAGCTCCCGGTTTAATGACACATTCTCACACTCCCAGAGGAAACCTGGCCAGCCTCTAACAGAAGAGTGGAATGCTATTTGGCTGATAAACACCTTGAAGCTGGTACACTCACAACATGTAAGGCAGAACAAAAACTGTTGAGTAACATTTTATGTTTAAAGTAAGGTATTACTTGTTGTCATTGCGTAGGCTATTTTGTTGCAGTTTCGACACTCTGCAGGTAACATCCCATGTAACGTTTTGTAGCTCTGAGCCCAATGTCTTGCAGAAATTAATTTAGCTTTATTTTGTCTGTAGTGTTTTTTTGTTAAAATACAAATAAGACTAGTAAATAATTGGCCATTTAATTCCCAAAGACTTTCACTCATCTTAACCCCAATGATGGATTGTAAATATAGGCACACAATGCAGGTTAAACCAACAGACCTGTAGTCTACTCTTTTACTGGTTCCAAGCAATCGGGGAAAATGCATTCTAAGCATTTTTGTGTAACTAGACACAGGTCTAGTTATACACGTATGACCATATATTAATGTGTTGGGAGAATAAAAACAGGCACAATGTGATGTAACGATGACAGCACTGTGCAGGCAGTCTTAAGGCTTGGTAGAAAGCACGTTGCTTAAACACGGAAGAGTTTTTCGCTTTTGTTTCTCAAAAGTTTTTTATTAAGAAGTCATAATAGTCACACAAATTCACAAAGTGTTAGTCTGGCTCAGTTTGTTTCCTGTGTGAATTCTCAAAACAGTGCAGTTTAAATAAATGACCACAAAAGGGAATTTTTTTTTTTATATTGCAACAGGAAAAATAGACTTTTGTTTATAAAGGAAAAAAAAAAAAAAAAAAAGGTTCCTAGAAACCATAGCACCTTCTATCCCTTAATTGTTTCAAACAGTTAATGTTGCTTTTTAAATCATTCTCTCAGCTAGACCCTACAACATAATTACGGTTACATTTGTGGGAATAATGCATTTGATTCTGCTTCAGTTTGTCTACTGCAGCTCTGCATTCTACCATCTAGGGAAACCGCTCATATTTATAGATATATCATTTATATATTGGAGGAGGGGGTGGGGGTCCGGAGGCAAGGAGGTATGAGCACCATGAAACGACCCCGCTTCAAATATTACAGAAGAATAATAATTAGAATAGAAAACCTTTCAAATTTAAAATCCCTAATAAAAAAGGGGAGAACATTGATATCCAATAAATAGAAAAGCCAAAATATAAATAAATTTTAAAAAACAAAAACACGATTTACAATTTAAAATCCAGAAAAGATGAATATAATATGCATGAATGAAACAAATACGGGCGGTACGATAAACGAGTCGACTAAGCAGAACTAAAATAACAGGAAAACGTGAAGACAGGATCTGATCCTAGAAGGCCGTCTCGTAACAATTCAACCTTGCTCTTCGAAAATTAAATTATATAGTGAAAATTTAACACATACAAGATCCTCAAAGACAAATTAAACAAAAACAAAGTCTTCTTAAAACCCGTATGTTTTGAAGCATTCCAAGCAATTGTATTTTTTTCTTAATGCTTTAGAAAAATGTTCATACGCTATTATTAGTATCTCTTATCTAAGTACAAGTCACAAGGCCAATGTGGTATATGTCTAGGCTGATCTAGTTTAAAAAAATAAATTAAAAAAGCACCCCACAGACAATACTAACGGCATTTACAAATTTCAGTAATTATCACGAAATATAACCAAAAACATGCCATTGAGCTCAACTCCTTCAGTCATGCGATCCCCATTACCATACCGCCACCAGGTCAAGTCCCTCAAAGCCAACCGGCAGCAGGTAGACAGGGCAGACGACAGTAAACTGGAGTTTTATTGGCTAACGTGGTACTGTAAACAACAATGTGTAAACTGGTTTTCGATTGGCTGTTCAGCAAGTATTAGCAGTAGTAGTTGTGTGTGTAAAAAAAAAAAAAAAAAGTTAAATTAAGTCATTACAAATTGATTTTAAAATAAAACTGCTTGTGTTGTCCTGGCAACCAGGAGTTTTGGTTATGGCTGTTAGACAGGAAGAGCCTTCATCGCGAGGCAGGGGTTGGTGCCTGAGAAAGGAAGAGAGGATATAAGCAATAAAACAGACTAAACTTCTGAGAGAGAAAGGACTGTCTGGATTGGCAGAGTAAAGCAAAATTGATACAAATAATTAAAATGGTGTCCCGTTGACCATCAGCAATGAAGTAACCCCAAAACTTTACATTACATTACATTACATTTCCGGGGGACATCTACGGTCGTGTAACGCGGATACGTCTGCGACAGCGGGTGTAGGCCCAGGTGCCACGGCTCGGCAAGTGTCAGCCCGCGCGCGGGGCAGTCCTCACCAGGGCAAAGTTGTCGTAGATGTTCATCAGCTCCTCGATGCGGTACTGCTCCAGCACCACCACGGTGGAGAGGTTGGGGGTGCGCGAGCGGGCGCAGTCCTCGCAGTGCACCACGTACATCTTCCTGCTGCCGTTCTCGCTGGTTACGAACAGCAGGTCGAACACCTCCACCTGCGGGGCGCAGTTACGGTTAACGGCCGGGCTTGCGGAGCAGAGCGCTTTTCGCTGGGGGTTTTAGCCTCGCTTTCGCAACCACCCTTGACCGGGGCTGTCCCCACGAGTGGATTCAACCGAACGCCACATTTTGAATGACAGCGGAGACATTTGGCGGTGCTCCGACTCACGTCACACTCGTTGCAGTAGTAAGCCGGCTCGTCCTTCACACGGCTCTGGTAGGAGATCTTCTTCCCAGCAGCCACCAGCTGGTCCCTCAGGATCTGGATATGCTTGATGGACTGCAGGAGACAGTGTCTGCGAGAGGGAGAGTCGATCAGCACGCGCCGAAGCAGAGGAAGGCCGCGCAGGCAAAAAAAAGAGTGCCCGTCCGTCTGACTCACTTGATCATCCTGTAGGTGTCGGGGTCAGTGACCTTCACGGTGCGGGCCACGTTCCAGGACACGTGGATCATGGGCACGATGGACTTCACCTTCTTTACCTCGTTCCACTCGAAGCGCTCCAGAGCCAGCTGATACTGATAGGCTGCGGGTACACAGAAGACTCCGCCCATCAGACAATGCTCAACACCTACGCAGTCATTCATTGGCCTGCGAGAATGTCCCAGCCATTTCATTGGTCTGATGAAAGGTTTACGGTTTATTAACTGGATCAAGTTACAACAGAACTGAAAGGATAGTCAACTAAACAGGAAGTTGCTGCATTTATAAAATGACAAAACCCACAATGAAGATGTATATGGATATAAGAGTTTCTATTACAAAATTTACCAAATGTAGTTTAAGTAATGGCGGGTGGCTAGGGTTATTTTGGACCGTTTGGTGAGAGGATACCGGGCTCTAAAAACAAACTCACAGTTCAGGGGGCCCACGTTCCAGGCAATGTTGTTACACCAGCCTACAGCCTGAACCCAGTGAACTGTCCCAGCGTTGATCCAAACCAGGTCCCCTGGGCGCTGAATGAAGCGGTACACGGGGATGTTGGACTTGTACAGGTCTTCCAGAACCGGCCACCAAGAGCCAGTCAGATAGTCAACTCCATGACTGCGTTTGTGAGAGGGAGAGAGAGAGAGAGAGAGAGAGAGGGGGAGTCAATTTATTACATAGGCCAACGTGCCATTAATACATAGGAGCTGTAAAATAAATCTAACTAGAATTTGATTTTAGTTAACTAAAAAGACTTCCTGAAACCATTGATGGCCATTTATAATCCCAGTTTACCCTCGGCCAAGCCCTTTCGCTTGTTAGGGTTAAGAGAAAACAAGCTCTTGGGCCCTAAAGATCACCTCTCGCAGAAGTCGTTTATGGCCTGCCAGTAATTCTCATGCACGGCGAACCACTCGCAGTCCCCGGGCCCGATGTTGATGTTGACTGAGCAGAAATTATTGTTCTCCTGGTGCCCTGCAGGTCAAGGAGAGGTCAAACAGAGTCAGGTTATTTTTCTCAGGCCGCTGTGCGGAAACACGGTCGCACAAACACAGACACACCCTGCAGGAAGAAACAACCCATGTCCACACCCCCCCACACACCCTGCAGGAGGACACGACCAGTGTCCACACACACACACACACACACACCCTGCCGGAGGACACGACCAGTGTCCCCACACACACACACACCCCCACCCCCTGCCGGACGGCAGAACCAGTGTCCCCCACCCACACACACACACACCTGGCGTGCGGCTGCCCGGGACCTTCATGTAGAGCTGCACGGTGTTCATTCCCAGGATAGTGTGGCCCACGTGGCTCAGCATGTTCCCGCTGGACGAGACGCGCATGAAGGCTGGCAGTTTCAGCAGCTCCTGCAGCTGGGGTTTCCACCTTACAGGGGATGGACAGTGCAACGTTACAGTCTCCAGATTTTTACTCACTGATCACCGTCGCTACTTATCCTAGAACCCAGCGACGCCTTGCTAAATGTGTGCACAAACGGCAAATTCAGGTAAGGCGCAGGCCCGCCAAAGGACAGTGCACCCATATCAACATATTCAGTATAAAAGTATAAAATCAATGTGCATGTAGGGGACCACCAGTTCCAGCCAGCAGGGGTCAGCAGACCACTGCAAATCATGCTAGGGAAAGTTCTAGAACACTTCCGAAGCCGTATGCGGCACCATTAGTCAGACAGATACCCAGATATGCCTCAGCGCTGTTTATTGTGGCTAAAAGAGAACCGCGTCCAGATAAAGCACAATCCTTCACACCTCCGTCTGCTCTCCTTACCTCTTGGGGTCAGAGAGGTCGATGTTAGTGCCAAATTTGATGATCTTTCCCACTGGCTTCTGTTCCGTGCTGAGGAGAAATAACAGCCATAATTTAATGGATTCCTTGAGAACTGTGTCGCCACATTGTACAGGATGTAAATGCAACCCAGGAAGTGCTACACGAGAATTTAAAGAAGCTTGGAAAGGAGCCCAGGACCCATGGGCGAAGGCTGCAGGACGCTCCTTTACCTGGCGTTGGTTGCAGAGGGGTCAGGGGAGCTGCCTGCCCTTTTCTCCTCCTCTTCCTCCTCATCACTACCCTTTTCTTCCTGTGGTCACAAACAGAGAGGAGAGGTGAGTACAATAGAAGACCCCCTTACTTTTGTGGGCTTGGGGGGGGGGGGGGCGACGAGGGCGCACCTGCAGGCTCTCCTGGAAAGACGAGGCCTGGTACTGGGCGTACTTGGCGATGGTGGTGTGGGACCGGCTGCTCTCGCATGGCCAGGTCTGGGCCGAGCCGCTGGGATCCCAGTTCTCGTCCGCCGGCTGCTGCACCTGGGTGCGCACCTCCACCGCGTGTTCGCTGTTGGCCTCCACCAGCGACTTGGTGGAGAACAGGCCCAGGTCTGAGAGACGGAGGAAGACATCGGCATCAACGCAGAGTTGCGTGCGTCGGAGTTCGACCCAGAGGGGATCGGGCGTTAAAAAAAAAAAAAAAATGGTGGGGTTCGGCAGGATCCGGACGGACAAGAGACTCACTGAGGCGCAGGGAGCCGGCCAGGCCCCTGATGACGGTGATGGGGTTCTTGGGATCGGTACAGAACTGCAGCAGCACAGCAGAGAAGGCGTCTCTCTTACTCTCCAGCTAGACAAACCAGGAGAGGGCGACAGTGAGCACACCTGGAAACACCCACCTCAGTCCAGCGAGGAACCAACACAGATCCGATCACACTTACATCAGGAATGGAACAGGCAGGCAGTAGCCCCAAAGCAGCCTACTGCTGCAGTTCCAAGCCACCAGGGGATGAATAAACACAGCTTCAGGTTAACGTTTGTTAAACCCTGACCCTAAGCCTTTACGGACTAAAAATTAGTGAAACCCCCCCCCCCACACATCAAGACCGAGATGCAGAGGAATAAAAGGGAGGGCCTAAAAAAACTAGGCAGAAACGCTATTAAATTTGGTTAAATCCAAATAAAAGCTATTTTTTACTCTAGATTTCCACTGAGGGGCAGTGCAAAACTAACAATTTAGTGCTCATTATAAACAGGATCCCTACAATAGAAACTTCGTAAGCATTTTTAAGGTGGGATAAGATTAACTGTCACTGCCATTAGACCTGGTACAAATCTTAACTTTCTTAACTTTGCTTACATGCATTAAAGTAAAGGCTTAAGCACAAACGTCAAGATTCTTCTGGTACATCTGACTGAGAAGCAACTATGCTATACTATCTCCAGTCTGTTCCGTTTTCTTTGTATTTGCCTTGGGTTTTTCTTGCCAACTGTATTTTACTCAAACACTTTGCAGGTGTCGCATCGGTCCCCGCCCATTGGGCTATCCGAGTTTGCTTTTGAAGTGACTGACGGGCACGGGAACTACTCACGTAAATGCTGGGCGTGGGGGGGTTGAGCTTCTCGCGGGGGATGGGCGTGTCTGAAGACATGATAGGCTTTACCGAGAAGGCTGGAAGCAGGTAAGACTCGCGGAACTTCCCCTTAACCTTGGCGCCCCTGCACGTGACCAAAATATTCATTATGCATCCCATTTTTACACCCAAATAAACTCCAATTTAGAATCATACAGCACCGCTTGCGGATAAAAAGCCTCTGACCGCGCACCTCAAGGTAAGGAAGTACGACTGGTCTCCTCTGAGCCAATCGACTTCAGGCCAACCGTCTTTTTACACACTACAGCCAACGTGCGAGGTTCAGTGCCGATTGGAGAAGAGGCACGTTCCTCCCGAAAACAAGCCCACACAAAAATTCCCACCCAATTGGCAAGAGATGGGATATGGATTCCGGACCATAGGTCTTAGTCTGACTGAGCGCCTTTACTGACTAAGCCTGTACATCCCCAGTGACCGTGCTGGGAAACGGCCACCCAGCCCCCTCTTCCCCACTCACTTGCAGGCTCGGATAATCTCGCCGGCCGTGTTTCTGATGCTGATTTCCTCCAGGGGGATCCTCTTCTCCTCCACCTCGGAAGCGATGAAGGTCTCCCGGTCTCCACTCTCCACCTTGATAAGCCTGATCTTCAGCTCCTTGGGAGGGCCGTCAGAGAGGGCCTTCAGCTTCAGGAAATCGGCAGTGCCCATGGAGGCAGGAGCGCCCACGCCGCTAGCCGACGATTCCCAGTCACACGACTCCACCCTGCAGCCAGATCCAGTCCCGTCCTCCTTCCTCCTCTTTTCGCTGCCGTGGCTACAGCCTTCTGCATCCTCGGCTTGAGCCATATCCCAAACGTCCTCACTCTGGAGGTCCAGGTTTGCCAGAACTTGGCGGCTCTTCCTGTCCTTGTGGGGCTTGCCGTCCTTGTGCCGACGGTTGGAGCTGGAGGTGGAGTGAGAAGACGAGTGAGAAGACGAAGCAGAAGACAGAGTACCCTTTTCTCTGTGCTTTTTCTTCCTATCCTTCCTCTGCTGGTGTTTCTTGCTACTCCCATCGCTGTGCTTCTGTTTATCTCGCTCCCGCTCCTTTTCTCTCTCCGTCCTCCGAGCTTCCTTCTCTGCCTTGGCTCGACAGCCGCCGTCAGCAGGGACGGTGTTATGGGTAGGCAGGACCTCACAGCTGCGGCCCAACTCGGCCAGGGAGGACTCGGAGATGGTGGTTAGCTTCAGTTCGGGCTTCGCAGAGCCTGAGGGAACGAAGGAACCACTCCCCTCTGCTCCCAAACCATCCGCTACTCCCCGGCCTCCCGCTCTTTTGTCCTGCCAGGTATCCAAAGCTTCAATTTCAGGCCTTCCAGTGGCTTCCTGGCCTCCAGGTGAGGAGTAGTGAGGAAGGGACTGAGGGCCCTGTTCTGAGGCAGCATGAGTAGAGGGTTTGGAGGACAAGCTGTACCCAGGATGGGTGGAGGTCCCCACGGCGAGGGAGGTGTCCTGCTGCTGTTGTCGGCAGATCTCTGGCCCCAGGGAAAGCGAGGAGGAGTACTTAACCCCACCAAGAGCACTAGGCGGTGGTCGGCCAAAGGGGCCGCCGCGGTAAGCATACTTCTGGCTCTCCAAGACCGACGCCAACGACTTGAACATGTTGCCCACGCCTGTCTGGTGAAGATGGGGGCGCTGGGGAGGCGGGGAGCAGGATGTCTCCCGGCTGTCATCCTCTCGTTCATCTTCCTCGCTGTCCTCCTCTTCCTCCACCTTAGCCGGTTCAGGGAGTCCGTACAGCTTAGCTAGGTCACTGTGGCGGTAGCTGGTGCCAACTCCTGCTCCGGGGTCACTGGGCAATGCCGGGAAAGGAGCCGGAGGAAGCGGTGTAGAACCAGGCGCCCCCACCTCCTCATCCTCCCCACACAGTGAAGATGCACCACTGCAGGGGGAGGTCAAAGAGCCTTGCCTACTCAGCACAGGGGGGCTGGTATGGGCCTCTGGCCCAAATTCATCTACTGGGTGAGGCTTGGTAGCAGGGAGGAGTTGGGGGGCACAAAGGTAGCTCTGCAGGGGGGACGGAGGGGAATAAGGGCGTCCTTTCGACTCAGAGTACTGCTCCTCCTCCTTCTTAATGGACTCATCCAGCATTTTCATTATGTTAGCCAGGCCGTCGGGCAAAATTGTGGACAGCTCGGGGGACTCCTCCTCGAACTGGGCACCATCGGAGTCGCTGGTGTTGCCACTGCTACCCAAACTGCCCAGTCCCCCACTTGGGCCCGGATGCTTATTGTCCGCCTTAGCTGGGGGAAGACTCTCCCGGGAGAAGCCCTGAAGGAGTTTTGGGGGGTCCCGGAGGGTGTGTGTGGAGATGGCGCCTTTCCCAACGCCCCCCTCAATCACAGAGTCTTTGGATAAGCCAGGAACGAGCGGTGGCAGCAGGTTCTGGTGGGAGGCGGCAGCGAGGGTAAGGTAAGGAGCGTGGGCAATCCCTGAGGTACTTTGTGAGTTGGAGCTCCAACCCCTTCTCTCCTTCTCCCTCTGCTTCTTGCGGGCAAAGTCCGTCTGGGGGGTGAGTGGAGGGGGTGGCCGGGGCCTCTCTGCCGGAGCACGGACAGGAGACGTTGCCTGCTCCTGGGGCCGAGAGGGGACCCCACAGTGGCTCAGCCAAGGATAGGGGGGCGAGGGGTGGACAGAAGGGGGAGCCGGAGTTGAGACCAAGCCGAGACGAGGTGGTCCCAATTTACTACTGGACAGCGCCTCCAGACAGTCAATGGCATTCTCCTCCCGTCCCTTATTGTGGCTCTTATTCTCTTTCCTCTCCATCTTCTGCTTCACTTCCACCACCTCCTCTTTCTTCGACCCCACCCATTCTCTCCGCTTCTCTCCAGCCTGCAGGTGTCCCTGAAGCTCAGCGTCTAGCTTGTCCAACACCTCCACGATGCTTTGTGGGGCCTGAGGGCTCTGCAGGGGGCAGACTTTGGGGTACATGGGCGCAGGAGGGAGGGGTGGGGGCGAGCACAGGGGAGAGTTTGCCAGCGGGGTGAGGAGAGAGGTGGAGCCTCTGCTGGTTATGACACTTTCCCCCGGCCTCAGGAGCCCTGAGCTTGGAGAGGAGGAAGGGGGAGCAGGAGAAGGCTGAGATAGCCACGGTTTAGTCACTGTAGAGGGGGGCGAGGGGTGAAGCCGAGAGTGTCCGGCAACGTCCGGGCGTACCACCCCCATCTCCGCTGGGCGCAGCAGAGCAGGGGGCGGGACAGGGGGCAGCACCACTGAATCTTTGCCGCCCCAGCTGCTGAGGTTGCCAAGTGAGGTGGAGACAGCAGGGGACGTCGAGGCGACAAAGTGGAGCGGGCCCGCGCTGCTGCTGCTGCTGCTGCTGGTGTACAGGCTGGATCGGCAGGGAGGCTGAGAGGCGATTACAGGGGTTCGGGAGGGTGGGCCAATAGGGTGTGCGGTCCCAGGACCTCTCGCCTCGTCTACACGATTTGTCTGCTGCTGCTGACCCTGAGATTCCAGCACCCCTCCGTAGCGACCAGACTCCTGAGAGAAGAGACGACACACATTTAACTACCCCAGCAAATGCACAGTTGCTGCAATAGTGGCAAATCCTCATAAATATTACTGAATTGGCACACACCCATCAGACATAACGGTCCATAAACATGCTGCGTTGAACCATGTTGGCGCACCGTCACAACCAAACACAAGAAGTCACTTACAAAGGGCCATGCAGAAATACAACAGGCGTCTCACCATAATTGGCTGGGGATGCCGGCCTTGCGGCCTCCAGCCTTCAGAGGGGTTGTGGTGAGGTACTAAACTGGAGCTGGCTACGTGCCCCAGGCCGGGGTGGCGCTGCTGCTGCTGCTGCTGCTGCTGCTGCTGCTGCTGCTGCTGCTGCTGCGACGGGCTATAAGGCACGCTGGTGAGGTTTGCTGGTGAGGGGCCCAGCCTCTCTCTGTCCCTGTCCCGGGTCCCCCGGGACTGTGGGCTGTTCACAGCACCCTCGCGACTGTGCTGGAGGAGAGGCGGGTGATGGGAGGAGGGGTGAGGATAGGGCGGGTGCAGGTGGGGATTGTGCAGAGAGTGCCCCAGTGCCCCAGGCAGAAGGCTTGCATGACTCCCACGACCCTGGCTATAGCCAGGAGAGGAGAGGGAGGGTGGAGACAAGGGGTTGCCGGGAGAGGGTTTGTAGGCAAAGGTCCCTGCGCCAGGCTTAGGAGGTTCCTATTACCGAGAAGAGAACAGAGAGTTTCACATTGTGGATCACCTTAAGCAAGAGCATGCATGATTAATAATTAATAATAATTAATACCTAAAGAAAACCAACTAACTAAACTAACTAACCAACCTTGGGAGGGTGTGATCACAAAATTACAGCTACCAAATTTAAATCACAATTTATAGGAGGCCTGTGTAAGAGACACCCGTCCCTAGTCGCCTGTGTGGGGCAGGGGGGCACTCACGTGGAACTCCGGAGGGCCGTTCTTCCTGTCGGCCAGAGGCCACGGTGCACCTCCCTTATGCAACGGGCTCCAGAAGCTTGTTTTGGGAGGAGGGTACGGGGAGGGCAGGGGGTGTCCCAGGGGTGGGAAGCGCTGCATTCCTGGGTGAGGGACCTGGCAGTGGGGGGTGAAAACATTTGACATTATAATAAGGGTGTCTTAATGCCCTAGAATTAAGCAGAAATGTATTTCTTTGTGTATGTATTAGCTTTGCCCAAATGCACAGGAATGCTGAAGGACGTTGAGTCTGAATTGCAGCTTCTAAGGGCTTATGCAGGTTAACAATGGAGAAGAGGCGTGGCTAAAGGCGGGGGTTATCTCAGCCCTCTAACCTGATCTGAGCTGGAGCTCCTCATCCTCTTGCTGGGGCTGGGGCACTCTTCGGTGTGGGGAAGACCCTGGTGCAGGGGTGGTGGTGCTGGGGCGTGCTGAATGACCGAGTGGTCCGCCAGAGGGGGCGCGGGACGCTTCAGCTGACCACCCATTATTTTCCCTGGGAACGTCCTGGGCTGCTGGAGTAAAAGGCGGGACAGTAGTAACAAAAAGGAACTATCAATGAGTGCACTGCAACACTTCCATAAACAGCAGGGTGAGTCAGTGGGTGAATGAGTGAGTGAGTCAGTACGAAACCGGAGGAGCTACAGAAATGCATGAATGTTTGTGAGTTCTAACACTTACAGAGTGTCACCCAAGAGCAGGCGACTGTGCAGACCTTTACAGGACCTTAACAAGACTAGCGCTTACGCCCATCACCCACCTGCTGCACTTGGCTCCACACGTCATTCTGGGGGGCCAGGTTCCTGGGGCCCAGCTGCTGGTGAGAACTCCCATACTGAGAGCAATAGGAGGAGTTAGTCCGACGCACCAGAACTACAATAACATTCAGACCCCCTAGGCTGACCCTCTCTCACCCTGGGGAGCTGACCGGCGCGGCCCCCGAGCCCTGGGCTGTACCCATTGTGGAGGCGGGGGGCGCTCTGGTAGCAGCGGCTGGCATCCTCGCTCTGTTGGCTGGGCGAGTCCCAGGCACTCCCACGAGGCGGCGGCGGGGGGGGTGGCGGCCTCTGCGTCAGAGGCGGCGGGAGGTCCGGTTTGTCCACTCCACGGATGGGGGGCCTGCGGGGTGCGGGGTGTGCGTTAGCCATGCGGCGCCACTGCTGACAGTGCGTGGATAACGCATGTGAAACACAGGACTGCAGCACAGCGCTCATGTGAGACTCACCCGACGCTGAAGAATTTAGTGGGGTGGTTCTGCCCAGCCGCGTGACTTAGGGGCATGTGGGGGAGGAGCTGTGGTTGATTGACAATAGGGGAAAACCTAGTAAGAACAGAGAGAGAGAGAAATTAACACAAAATACAGAAGAGCATGACAAAGGGCATGAGGTAGCGGTGAGATGGAGATGGGAGTCAGCCCACCTGGATGGTGGGGGCCAGGGGCGGCCTCCCACGGGTGCCCATGGTCCTTGGTTCAGTCCGGGCAAAGGGAAGGAGTCCCGCGTGCTACGCCCACCAAACGGGTCCGCTGTGTGATGCATTCAGCCTGCGGAACAGGAGGGAGGCATGAGGAACAGACACGCATCTACAGACAGGACCACTGTGTGATGC
>JAOVYW010000002.1:4759029-4769311 GCA_025775045.1 Hiodon tergisus | reverse complement strand
CTGCCGGGTTAAGTACCGTGGAATTCTGAGGTGTGACCTGGGTATACACTGCCGGGTTAAGTACCGTGGAATTCTGAGGTGTGACCTGGGTATACACCGCCGGGTTAAGTACAATGGAATTCTGAGGTGTGTCCTGGGTATACACTGCCGGGTTAAGTACCATGGAATTCTGAGGTGTGTCCTGGGTATACGCTGTTTATTATAATGCACTGGAATACAGCTTACTGCAACGCACTGATATACAGCTGATTTTGACAAACTGGAACACAGCCGATCACGATGCACTAGAATACAGTTTATTACAACGCACTGGAATAAAGCTGATCACAGAAACCCCTAACGCACTCGGACCAAAACGCCCTGAGACAAAATTGCAGAGGGGCCCATAGCTCCTCTCTAACTTCATAGCACTGAGATGTAAAGGAAAAAAACAATTAATATTAGCACGTTCTATCTTTTGTGGGGTTTTTGGCAACTGTTTTGGGACCCTATTTTCTTTGTCTTTTGTTTGTCTAATGCAGGAACAAAGGCTGAATTAATTAATGAGCGCTGGAATGGAACTCCCTCGGTGGGTCTTAGATCCCTCTACTCTGTCTGTCAATCAACTCCTTCTCTTCTTCATCCTCCGATTCTGACCCCCCCCAGGCCCAGTTTCCCGCTCTCCCGCTGAATGGCGCTAGAAGAGAGGTTTAATTGTTTTTAATTTGGCCTTCAGTAATTGGCTAAAAGGAATAAAAGGCAAACATACAAAAGAAGTAAAAACAGCTAGAAGCTTAAGGTGTCAGGAGACTCTGCTGCACAATGGAAGGCGTCTTGAGTACCACTGTCTCTGCAGCAGAAAAAAAACTTTAGACTGCAAGCACGGAGGGTAGCCTTGGCCCGGGGGAACAAACGGGAAGCAATAACAATATCATCGATAAAATCAATCTCTACATTAATTTCCATTTTCAATAAATAAATGCATTTATAATTCTGTGCCTTCACCGACAGGCTTCCATCCCTACGTTGTAAAACCGGACTTTAGCATCCCAAGTAGCAGAGGACAGCGGCAGAGCCCCGCCCAGCCTGGGGTGGGTTAAACCACCAGGGCTTCTCTCCGCTTGTCAATAACGAGTGTCTCCAATCGGCTCTCTGGGTACCCGCTGGCTGGCAGCACTGCCAAGAGGAATGTTCCTCTCCTCCTGAAGCTGGCGCCTAACCTTTCGTGCAGTTGTGCCAATGAGCTAAGACGCAATTGGCGATTCCGAATGAAGGAGAAAAAATCATTTAAAAATAAAAATTTACAGACTTTCCTGAGCTACTGAGGACAAAATGTCCGGGCTGATCTTTGGTAATGTCGACCCCAGGTCAGTGTGGGACGTTCCTCTGCAGTGGGCAGATGCAGCAGAAGGTGTGGATGTTAGACAAGCCACAGTGATGTAGCTGCAACACATCCCCATGTTAGGGGAAAATTGCGCTTCACCTGGGCCTGAACAGTGAGACGCCATATTTCACCCAGCGGGACAACCGCTCTCTGCTCAGTAATGGAGTGGAAAATCTGCCATTGTAAACTGCATTGGTAAACTCTGAACTACAGGCTCCAGGCTGATTCCTGCCCATCTGTTAATGTGGCAGGTATACACTGCCATGTTGATGGTTCCTCGGACAGTCTAGAGTTTGAACTCACTGTCCACTCTCCCCTGGACTATCGCATTGCTATTTCACCATCAATATCTGCCTTCTTACCTTTAAAATATAGGGCATTGGCGAGGATCATGGCTCCCGGTTTCGCCTCCACTTTCCCTGAGAGCTCCGCCCCGTCTTCCTCGCCCATGCCACGGCTGGCCCAGGTTTGTAGGAACTCCCGGCAGGCCCGACTGTCCCCCGGACCCAGCTCCACGTGCTCCAGCCCAAAGAGTTCCTGAGTCTCCTTCAGGAAGCCCGTCCCAAGAACAGAAGCTTGTTTGGTGAAGAGTGCTGAAGAGCTGAGAAGTTTGAAACTGGTCCCGTTTCCCGCGAGGAAGTCCTTCAAGGCCTGGTCCTGGCCACTGGGCGGGAGCGAAGAGGCGTTAAGGAGCCTCAGGAACTGATCCGCCGTTTCCCCCTTGGCCGCACTGCCAAGGGCGCCCAGTGAGCTGGCCAGCGTGAGGGGTGAGAAGAGGGGGTTGCGAGCACCGTCACTGCGCAGGGCTCGGTAAAGACGTAGTCCCAGGGTCCAGCTGGCTCTCCTTACAGCCTCACCACTCTGCTGGGCTGCACCAGGCGTCGATATGTCCTCAGGGGTCACGGGCCAGAACAGCAGAACCATCCACAGACCGGTTAGGAGAGAGGTGGTAAAAATACCCAGCATGGCACTAGACTAGAGAACAAAGTGTGAGGGACAGAGAATTACAGCAAAGAATCAATAACTTTATTTAATTTAGCACACAAATGGTGAGAAATTATTTTTTAAATACTGGCCAATACAGCATTCTACCCCAAAATGAAAAGGGATACATTATGTCACCAAAATGTTCATCTAAACTGAGAAAGAATTCCAGCCTGATATCCCTTTAGTGAGGATATATTTCGGTACGCAGTGTCTATGGTTATAATTTTCCACTACTTAATTTGATACACGTTAGTTGATAAAGGAAACCACCAATTTAACAACAAACTTAAAAATAAACTTTCGTAACAGGCTTATATTCATGCAGGATTTATACAGTTGACAAGATACAACACAAACGTAGATTTATAAATGTTGTTGTTTAACACCACAAATGTAGGTCTAAGAGATACTGAAAACATATTTGTTCGCTAGTTACCGTAAATGTATTTACGTTTTCGCTTAAACTGCCGCAGCGGGGTTTCTGACGAGGGTACAGTGTCTGACGCTTGCTAAAACGTGGCAGAGGAAGTACCTCCTCTACTTCGCTTCCTAATCCGATTCCGAACTCCAGTCCTGGCGTCCACGGGATTCTCAAATGTCATACATTCCAGGGTTTTAATTAAGCAGTTCAGTTCAGCTAACGAAAAAGTAAAGATATATTTTTGTCTTTGTTTAAAATTCGGATCCCATGTGTCGTATTTCGTAGTACTTGCAATTTGTGTTAGTAACCATCGTGGCCGTCTACTTAGCAAGGTAGGTTATGCATAGGCTTGAACAAGGAGACTTTTGTGTTCGGATTTCATCCTTATTTTAACGGCCTCGCGCGAGTATTGAGGTGTAGTTACAGTGTTGGTCAGACGGAGTCGCCAGCGTTCTTCAGTGCTGTAACCCCTTGCCGCGTCCCCTCGTTATTGTGATCATCAAGTGGGTTCCTGAGTGCGTCTGCTGTGTTCTCCAATATACCGATGTCTGTTTTTCTCTTTCTCTTATTTCTTTGTCTCGTCTGTCTGTTTGAATTAAGTTATTCAGAAGATGAACATCGTGCCTGCTACACAGACGCACAAAGCTTTCAGCTCACATGGGCGTAGCTTGTTGAACAACCACTTGATAATACAATATAGACCGGCAGATATATAGATATACGGATAGTAGTGAATGTGAAAGCAGAATCAAAGATAGGGAAAGGACAAAGGTGTGGGGAGAGATTAAGATAAAATGAGGATGGGAAGAGAATGAGATAGCAGCAGATAACAGTGGACCATCATGCACAACAATCAGGCAGAACATGACAGCCCATAGACTGCACCAATTATTATTATCCACACTCTGAAATCAATACAACGCTCCGTAACACACATGCATTCACTTTCAGAACCACGGAGATTCATGCACACAACCATCACTCACATATGGTCTTTTACACACGTTGGTAATGAATGCTGTACACAGCACTTAAACATGCACTACATGCTTCTTCAGATTTAAATGTGTTTTCTTGGCATGACTGACAACGGAAGTGTTACCAAAGAAAATACTCAATTGAATACAGTACAATGCAATAGAAGAATATGAGTATTTCACAAACATGCAGATTATTTTCTCTCTCTCTCACACACGCGCACAAATCTATAGACTCTCAAATTAGTATTTACACGCACACATACACACATTCATGATGAACCTAATCTGACAGAGATCAGAGAGCAAAGTCAGGGTTCTGGTGAGGGTAACCAGAGAAGACTTCACCCATGCTTATGGATCTGAAACCGCAAACCTTTCATGACAGATCAGAGTTTATAGAGCCCTTAATGACAGAGGACGCACGTTAAAGTGCAGGTGATTCAGTGGTTTGGAGTGGGTCTTGGTTAAATGAGTCCCATGAGAATAGGCAGGAATCTGAGACTCCTTCAAGCTCTCTTTCATTTTCATTCAGATGGCTGCTTTGTGTCTACAGGGGGGGCTCTGACATGTACCCCGCCCAGTGTTGCAACCTGCAATTAGGGGGTCTTAGCGTGACCCCTACATTTTAATTACCGGGACTTTATTTATACCCTTAGCAAACACATTGTTCTTTGCCATTTTAAATGCTTTTTACCTGCAGTGATCAACATTTCACCATAAGTGGCCCAGCAGCTGGGATTTAAACCTGCAGTGTTCTGGTGAGACGTTTAGTGCCACTGGGAGGGTAGGCATGGTGTTAAACCGGTCCTGGGACTCCTGTGAAAGGTCCCAGAGAGCAGGATGTAGGTCAACTGCTGGACGGCAAGAAGATGGTTTGCTCTAGCTGAAATAGAATCAACGACAGACATCCTCACCACTGAATGAGTGAGGCAATACATTGGCAAATGCAGGTGCTGACAGCTGTCTTCATAAAAATAGACCATTGATCACCTTTCCAACCAGACGTTTTTTTTTTTGGCAGCAGTGTGGGGTGTACGTGGGCGAACACCTCCGTCTGACTCAGCCCCCCATGAATCAGACGCTCCCGTGTACAATCTGCCCGTTTGAACGGTCTCCTCTTGCCGGCAGCACAGCTGGCATTGTCATGTCTGATCGCGTGGAACAGTCTCAGAGAGGAGTCTGGGAGTGGGGGTGGGGAAGACAAAACACACACTTGAGACGTGCTCCATCCCTCCTGTCCTGCAGAGGTTCCTTGGACTCTCTCCTCCACCACCACTAAACCCCCCCTCAGCGGCATCGCCGGCCACCCCCATTGACCCTCGACGTCTGGAGGGGCCGGAGAAGCACTTTCCCCATGTGGCTCGTTGGAGCTACATTACGTTTCAGAAATGGATTGATTGAAAATGCCTAAAGGCTTGGTGAGGGAAGCAGACTGCAGTCTGGGATTGAGCTGGCAGGGTAGAGTTGGCCGGCCGTCTGGTATGTTCTAATGCAGAGATGGGCCTCTCAAGGCCTAGTAGAGCAGAGAAACATCCTGCTGAAGATACAGAATAAATGACAAACCGTTGATCCAAAAAATTACTCCAATTATTGTAAAATGTGAAATTCTTCTTACAGGTCTCTGACAGTGGATATAGCCTGTATTATGCAGCATCAGTAGTTTCCTGTGAATTTGTCCTATACGAAAGCTACACAAGAGTGACATTAACAGGAGATCCCATGGCAAGTCAGTAAAAAACTGCTGACATAATCATCACTGCATCAGGGCCCATTACTCGCTCAGGAACATCTGTTACAGTAACGCCCTTCCCATCCAGCCTAACCCAGCTATTGTTAGCAATTTAAAGGGGAAAAAAGTTCGATTGTTTTTGTTGTTTGTTGTTGAACTGTAAGATAGTTATTTAACTATTTAACGAGAAATAGTGAACTAGGTGTATTGACTCTGGCTCTGATACTTTAGTGTAGCTGGGAATTAGTTGAATATATGAATTTTTGTCAAATCCCCAGCTGTAGTGTGCTTCCACAGAGAGCACATGCTAATACACCTTCTGGTGGTGACCCTTAACCATAGGGCATTGTAGCGTGATCTCTGCACCCCCCATGAGTTTGAATAGTGCCAGTGGGCGCTATTGGAACTGGTTGAGAGCACTGTATATCACCTCCATCATAAGCAGATATGAAAACGCTTGTGACGTTATATGGTGCCTGATGGGTCTTAGGAACGCTGAGGTTCTGTGCTCTGCTCACATACCCCAACCTCCCGGGCCTGAACGCTTTCAGCCGTCTCCTTTCCTACCCCCCCCCCTCAGGTCTCTTAGCAAAGGGGGCTCTTTTTCATTTTTTATCTCTCACCTCAATTTTCAGCTCCTGCATAATTAATTAGCAGCGCCGTTCACGATAACGGCGATTACTCCAGAAGAGAAATAAAGAGGGAGAGAAAGAGGGGCAAGTATAGATGCGGAGATGCAGCAAAAAGATGTGCGGTTCTCTGTTCACATAAACAAACCGGGGTGATGCAATTTCCGTCAATCCATCAAGTCTCATTTCGAACAGCTCCAGGATGCCAAAATTATTTATTTTTTTCATAACAATTGAAATGTAAAAAATGGATAAACAGGATTTCCTAGCTAACAGAAGAAATAAAAGATTTTATTTGGTGTGTAACCTTGGGATGCTACAGTCAGATTAATGGAGCACCCTAATATGACGAAAGGACCTGAACAGAACCTGAAAATCAAACCAAAGCGAAATGAAAAGTGATACGAAATCATTGGTTTGAAAGCAATAACCTGACTACACAGGAACATACGTTGGTATTATAGAAAAAACTCTCAGCGAAGGATAAGCATTTCAAACTTAACAGGAAGTGTTAACTGCGCAAAGTGCAGTATGCTGTGAGATTTGGGTGTCTCTGCACAGACTTTTATTTTACTTTATCAGTGATTTAGTCCTAAATGAAGGGCAGTCTGGGCCTGTGTGATGTTTGTTTTTTTGTGTTTCTAGACATAAAATATATACCTTTTACATTACCTGATCCCGCGCTAACCACCTCATTGCTGAAATACTTTATTAAGCCATAATGAATAGGGCAAACAAACCTAAACAACAACAACAAGTTAATTAACACTGTTTCCTAACAATAACCTGGGAGGTTTGAGATATTACTGCAAATGTATTTGACTCCATTGTGCCATGTTATCAGCTGGTTTTCTGATTTGCATTAAAAATTTCTTGCCGCTAATTGTCTCCGCTGGACTAATTAAACCATATTTATTATTACTGGAGCTGCTTTTCCGTAGAGGCACTGTCAGGTGGCAGGCGTGTGCAAAAAGAAAATTCAGACTTAATGAGAGTATATATCACAAGTAGGCCTTTATCTAAATGTCAGTGTACACAGCAGGTAGAAGTGCTTCTTTCCAAATGTCAATTTAAACTGCATGACGAAGTGTTCCCATTCAAATGTGTGCCAGGCAGGTAGACGTGTGGCTAAATCAGATCGGTACTCTATGTGTTGTATGTATTACATTTGTACGTATTAAACGTATGTTAAATAAAGCAGGTAGAAGATCTTACGTTACAGGCGAAGCCAGGGTGATCAGCACCCAAGCGAAGGCCCCAGGGTAAAGGGGCCATGACTTTGCCCGACCCCCTCCCACCTGGAATGGGGACGCTCCATCTGGTACATTGGGCCAGTATTCCACGGCGGGTCATCGCTGGCACCCCCTTTGGGAGTGGCCCGGGGTGTGACCGGACCTCAGCCTCTGTCAACCCCCTGCTATGTAGCCCCACTGAACCAGATGGGTCATTTTGGTCTCTGCCTAGTAGGGAATTACAGTCATGTAGGCATATTTTTACTTGAATCACTTGATTGACAACCACCCTTCTGCCCTCATTCACAGAAGTTCTTTGTCCCTTAAAAATGTGTCTAACAAAAACCAAGGAGAACCTTTCACCAAAGATTGGAACTGTTTTGATTTTAAAAAATTCAAAATTAAATTTCGTATTTGAAAACAGTAGGTGAGTACTGTTTTTTTGCAGGGCCTGCTGTGTTTTGCCTTTCACGGGATAGTTGGGTCACCTTTTTTTAAATAGCCCAAGTCTTGTTGCCAGACTGATGTTGGAAGAGGCAGTGGTAGGTAGTGGTAGGTGACATTTTGGCGAAGCAGAACCAGAATCTCTCACCTTTGTCCCACTGGTGATTTCTCCCTCTCACCTGTGTCTTTGCCTTTTCTTTTCTTTTCTTTTCCTATCTTTTCTTTTTCATCTCTCTTGAGTTTCTCCAGGGCAACCATGAGTCCACATGATCCTGAAAAAACCCCAGAATTATTGAATTGGCTTACAGGGAGCCGCTGTGTAATATATCTGTTACTTTCCATGAAGCCAAAGAGAACAAATATTGACATCTAATTCTCTCTTTTCAGTCCTTCCATCTCCCCTGCCCGTCTGTTACTTTTATTATTGGGGAAAGTGTAGATATGTGTCATGAGGGAATGAAAATTGAACTAAATGAAATATTTTCTCTTTCTTTTTTCTCACCACTCACATTCTCTCTCTCCCCCTCTCCCCCTCTCCCCAGTGAGAAAGAGAAGCCCTTTCCACAAAGGCAAACAGCCATTAGCCAGAGCGAGAGAAAGAGAGAAAAGAAATGAAAATAAGAAAAGGTCATTTGTTTCTTTTCCAATATCCTTGTTTTTCAGCCGTTTATTTCCCTTTGCACGAGGGAGGGGCATCAATGTCAGTCGAGTTTGAGGCCAGTCGGTCCGCGACCACGGCTGCTCACTGTAATACAAAAACACAATGGCTTTTATTTGGTCTTGGGGTGGGGGGGGGCGCCATTATAAGTTTTCTCATCACGTTTTTCATTTGTGTAGCAAAAGGCAAAGAAAAAAAGGTTTTATTTAAACAAATTTCCAAGAGCCCAAAGATACATCCAGAGATCCAGGGACAAATTTGGCTCTTAATGGGCCCACTTCTCCATTTCGTCCATCGTTGACACAGTATTGATCAGAGATGTTGCTCTGTTGCCGTGGTTGCGTTCCCCATCTCACTTTTCCCCCCAGAAGCCCCAGAACACTCTCTCCATCTGCCGCCTTTCCTTTCATCCCTCTTTCCTCTTATCTACCTTACTCTTTCTCTCTCTCTTTCCTTCTCTTCTGTGGTGACTGAATATCTCAGGGGAAGGTTATGGAAAAAATAAATAAATAAAAGTAAACCCTTTGTGAACATGTAGTCATTTTGTGGGTAATGAGAAAAACAAAAAATCAAGTTTGCGGCCATCAGGCACTTGGGCGTTTGCTTTGCATTAGAGTGCGCTCATTTGTGAACTTCATGAATAATTGATTAAACAATGGAAAACATAATGAGGACAATGTTTTAAAATTCTAATTTAAATCAAACACTGGCCGCAGCTATCAAATGTAGTTCAGTAAGTGCTCCCCGTGCTGTCCGCTGATTGGCTGACCAAGTCATGTGATACCGCCTTAATAATTTAGCCATTGGATACAGTCACGGCGCAGTGAATGTAATTTTCTTAACATGTGACTTGTCATATCAAACAAGAGAGGAGCTCTAACATGCAGAATATCTCTGTACTGTATTTCCAAACAGACCTTACCTCCGTCTCGTTCCCTCAGTCTCAGCGTCCTGCCCTTAACCTCCCCGTCCCCATCCACCTTGCTCCTCCTCTGGATTCAGCTGTCTCAATGATCCAGGGGAACTTGTTGCTCCACTCTGTCCCCTCTGTCCTTGATCATCCACGTGTCATTGACAGTGCTACACTGACAGGACATGTGTAAATATTGCCACAGCACAGCCCTTTGTAATGCATTAGTGAACGTCATTAATGGACACAAGTATGACTGTGTATAACACAGTCAAGTGTACTAAATACAAATTTGTGTTGCCACATGCAAACCATGCAAACCGTGGCTCAGTTACACACACACACACACACACACACTGCTAGAATTAGAGCACGCCACTGTCATGCGCCCACACACACAGACACACGTATTAAACATTCACAGTATGGATTTGTCTCATTAAACATTGAGTGTCCTCTGAGAGAGAGCCAGCCCATCTGTGCAGTTCCTCCAGTGGGAGATTTACTGCCCTCCATGTGGGGGACACCCCCCATCCTCACATCCATCATTGTCAAAGCCAGGACAGGGCCATGCATATACACACACTCACCCCGTCACTGTCACTGTCACTGTCACTGTCACAGTCACAGTCACAGTCAGAACAGGGCTACCCACTCATGAGTCCACACACACACTCACCCCGTCACTGTCACTGTCACAGTCAGAACAGGGCTACCCACTCATGAGTCCACACACACAATCACCCCGTCACTGTCACTGTCACTGTCACTGTCACTGTCACAGTCAGAACAGGGCTACCCACTCATGAGTCCACACACACACACACACACACACACCCCGTCACAGTCACTGTCACTGTCACTGTCACAGTCAGAACAGGGCTACCCACTCATGAGTCCACACACACAATCACCCCGTCACTGTCACT
>JAOVYW010000002.1:4717942-4728654 GCA_025775045.1 Hiodon tergisus | reverse complement strand
CATGCCCTCGTACATATACCACACAGCCACATTCCCTCGTACATATACCACACAGCCACATGCCCTCGTACATATACACACAGACACATGCCCTCGTACATATACCACACAGCCACATGCCCTCGTACATATACCACACAGCCACATTCCCTCGTACATATACCACACAGCCACATGCCCTCGTACATATACCACACAGCCACATGCCCTCATACATATACCACACAGACACAAGAACAAACACCTGTATGCCTATGCAAGAATGCACACACATGCATGAAAGAACACAAACAAAGACTACCACAATAACAAAAATTCAGACCCACACAGACATCCAAGCAGCCAATACACATTCAAACAGAAATACACACACAGGTGCATGAATAATGATAGAGAAACAC
Source organism: Hiodon tergisus (assembly GCA_025775045.1). Classification (NCBI taxonomy): domain Eukaryota; kingdom Metazoa; phylum Chordata; class Actinopteri; order Hiodontiformes; family Hiodontidae; genus Hiodon; species Hiodon tergisus. Next base: position 4,728,253 of record JAOVYW010000002.1, on the reverse strand, counting down.
ACAGACACAGACACAGACACACACGTAGCATACACAAAGATAGCACAATGACAGCTGTCTTCACTGTCTCTTGTAAAATACATTTGAACAGAATAGTATTTCATTTTCCAAAATTAATTCCCCATATACCTCACAGGTTACAGACAAACACTGTTGAGCTTCAAACAATGGAGATTGAGAGAGAAATTCAACCAATGAGAGTGTGACTGCTTGCTTGTGTATGGGTTTTTGTGTATGTGTATGAGTGTGCGTGCGTATTTCATACTAGAGCTACCTACTCCTAGCTTTTCATTACCTTTAAGGTAGATTTACACAGATGTAGATAGGATTACAGAGGCTTATATTTTACCTGGATTTATAAAAAGATATGAATTAATACCTCGTCGTTTTTGGAAGGTTTCTTTTTAAACTAAACAAACTGTAGTGAAGAGCAATGATCTGTTTTGTCCGAGAGGTGTTTTATGTTGCACGTCGCACAACGGTATTTTTTTTTTTCTCTTTCTGCGGAGCTTTGTGTGTTTTGCTCAAGACTGCCGTCGGGTTCTTTTTTGGAGAGTTTATACCAGTGCAGCAGTGGGATAGCACCACCTACAGGATATTTCCTTAAAGTAATTAGAAACGATAGCTTTCAATGTTGTATGGCAGTTATGCAATTTCTAGCATATTATTATTGCAAATTTGACATTTCGGAAATATGTGATACGGTGTTTAAATATTATTGATAAAATTATTACAATTCTAAGCTTTTGTTTAATATATTGTTTAACATACGTTAAGCATTTAACCTCACCATATTCTATATCTGTCGGTATTAATACATTTTTTATTAAATTACTTAAGTCTGACATTTCTGTCCCGAAAGTTTTAAATTTGAACTAAATTGTAGAGGCAAAAAAGCAAAAAGGTTTCATATCTTATTGAGCGCTCACCTTTTAGAAAAAAGAAAAGCACAAAGAAAAAACTTCTAGTTGAAACACGCCTCTTTGGACATATTAAATATTTGGAAAGAACAAAATGACCAATCTTATATAGAAGCAACGGGGTATCCTGTGATCGTGGTATGTGTACAGATTCAAGATAGTCAGTGCAGGGGTTGGTGTTAAATTCGTGTTGTATTCTTTGAAGATTTCCTAGCTGCGCAATTTAAAAATAAACGGGGACTTGCTCTCAATTGCGCCTTAAACGAGAGCAATAATATCATCGGTAAAAGATAATATTATGAAATCAACGGTTTCTAAGCTTTATGTGAATCTTCTTTTACGGATAGGTTGTTCAATTCGCTATAGAAAGTTTTGCATTCATCACGTTCATAAAGTATAAAGATTTAAAGTAAAACTGGTTTGATATTGATACTTCATGTGGCGCGGTTGCTCCAATTTATCCGTTCTATGAATAATGTATTTAGGGCTTTGTATTTTACATCTAAGGTAGGCTTGGTTTTTTTCCCCTCATCGATGTAGGCCTATTTGAGGTCAGACAGTTTGTGGTTCATGGAGTCTGCTCGCTCTGGGTCTAGATATAGAGACGGTAAGTGGTGGCTTTGTAAGGTGTTGCGATAATTTGGCCATTTAGCAACATTTACAAAATTACGTTAAAGTGTGCTCTAGAATGGAATCCTAGCGTAAATAATTTTACACTTAAGTTACACGAGTCACACCTGTAATTCAACTACCAGTTGGCTAGCCTAGCCTGTGTACAAATTAAAATTATCTATTTTATGTAGGATTTCTTTACAAACATAATTTCAATTTAAGGTAACATTTATTCAATAACCTTGCAAAAATCGACTTGTGGTTATCACCGCTTGCCCGACATTAAGTTGCGGAATATGGTTTGTGGGCTGCAACTGCGCCTTCTTGTGCCACCATGTTGGCTCTGAAATCTCATTTGCCGGCTCCTGTGCTGACTGTTGACATCAGATCCGATCCATGTTTTGGCCTTTATTGACTGACATCTTCAGTTTGAAGAAACATGACCGCGACTCTGGTGGTCCAGAGACTGGCAGGATTATCTGGGGCGCTTGCCGTAGGTGCGGGGGCATACGGATCTCACGGTGGGTATTCGTGTATTTAATTTAATAACTTCCTGGTTTCATTTTTGAATATTTGCATGACGGGAAAATATATTGTGTGCCTTCTATAATGTGGGCTAACTGAGACGTGTTTTTAAATTACGAAAACTTCAAAACAGTAAGAACAGAAGCACGTACGTAACGGATTTGTTTGTGTTAAAAATTAAATTTTAAAAAGTTCGTTTTTGAAAAGGCAGTATGTGGTCTCGAATAACTGTCAAGGGGGTTAAACCAGCCATGTTAAAACTAATACGAGGAAGACAACTGGCCAAATTAGGCGACATTATATGGTAAATTAACTTCCTAACGTTCATAATGCATGGTGGTTAATATGTTTTTGTCTTTGTTTAGGGTTTAGACGGAGTGACAGAGATGAGTATTTGAAAGAGGTAAACATTTCCTATTTTGTTTACTCAAATATGTTCTAAGTGATTTGTTAACATACTGGTTCTACAATTTTCTGACAATTCTGGCAAGATGACTACACTGATAGTATTAATGTTATTATTATTTATTATTAATAATGAATTATTATTTATTATTATTATTGTTGTTAGTATTAATGAACCATTGAAATGAAAATGTTTTAGCATTTAAAAGCAGGCGGCAGTTCTTTGTGGTCTGATGCCAAACACAGTGTCTCCTCCACAGCTCTATGAAATAGCCAACAAGTACCACTTCTTCCACAGTTTGGCCCTACTGGGGGCGGCTCGGTGCAGGAAGCCTGCTGTGGTAGGTCCTGACCTCTACACCAAACCAAAAAAAAAAAAAAAAAAATCAACATGCAGAAAAGTGGATGGACATAGCTGCTCTGTTTAGTAAAACCTAAATAGTCACTGATACCTAACTTAGAATATTGTTTATCAGAGGTGGTCTTTTGTAACACTGATGCATATATACGCAATTGTATTTTGAGGCGTTTTAAGAATAGTCCAAGAACGACAATATGGAATGACAATACATCTAAACATTTTTTTATTAGGCTGCTAACTTAAAGCTGGTCTTCTTTTGACATGCCACGATGGTTAGCTGAATTAACTACGTGTAATAACAAATGTTATTGGTGTGTTTGTTCAAATGGAAAGATTCATGTAAAAGTGCTTGTCGGTGTACTTACGGCGAACAACAAATGAGGAACTTGCCTATAGGATGAGCGTGATCAAAATTAAAAATGGCTTTTCCAGGTGGATTATCAGTTCTAAGGTTGCAGATCACTGTCTCATTGCATTGGCCAGTTAATAGTATTCAGTGGGACATTTTTGTGGGTTGACAGTCTCGCCCCTCTCTTTATCCCTTACTGCTGCTTTGTTTGTAGGCGGGCACCCTCCTGACGGCCGGCATGGGGCTTTTCTGTGGAGCCCTGTACCACCAGGCCCTGACCGGTGACCCCGGCTGGAGAAAGTTGGCTCCGGTTGGGGGTACTCTGCTCATCGTGGGCTGGGCCGCCATTGCGCTCTGAAACACAGCTCTTGAACTCCCTGTGCCTGTCTGTCTCGTTTCATTGAAGGACACTCGATGGCTGGGTGTATTAAAACAAACTTAACTGCAGCCTCGTTTTTGGTTTTCAGTGCAAGTAAAAGATATAGCGTGGGTGTCTTTTCCACTTGCCAAGAGTACTTTGTACTTGGAAAACTGACAGAGGCTCTGGTGACCTAATGGCATCTCTTTTGAAGATGTATAATTCAAACAAAAATAAAATTCTCTCCCAAATGTGTCAGCAAGATCATATTATTCATGTGCCCTCTTATATGTTTTCCGGAACGGTACCCTTGGGTCAATTGAAGATGTCTCCCATTTCCCTTAATATTTGATATACTGTAAACAACTGTAAGAAATATGTTCAAACACACAGTCAAATAAAGCCTGATTAAATACTGTGAGATCACTACTAGAGCAGCCATCTATGGGCAGTCAGATTTAATTAACCAGTTACTATAGCCTTGCCTAATGAATTTTCATCTCTAAACAAAATTGGTAAAAAAGTAGGCCTTCTTTGCCTATTGGCTAAACAAATAAAATTAAAAATACAATCGCTCTGCTTTAGTGTAAGAAATACGTTTTTCTGCAGCTGCTTCCTATCCTATCATCAATGCATTCAACATTTGCAGGCTGTCAACGTGCGATTGAAGAGCACAGATTTGCAATGGTCCATGCTGGTGTTAGGAGAGCTGGATTGGGATAGGCCTAGGGAAGTCTGATGTTACTAATGTTAATTGTGTCCCAGTGGAATTGCTGTTCATAAGCCTCTCCCAAATCCAACTGCTTTAACGAAGAGAACTTGTTTTTTTTTTTTTTTAAGCAAACCAGCAGACAGCCTATAAATATTTCAGCTCTTTTTCCAGCTTCAGTGTGTTGCCGGAACTCAGCGTGTTTTTGTAAGAATCAACACATCCCTGGCTTTGAGTTGGAGGTTGGATACATTTTACATGCTTTTTACCAGGATGAAAACCAAACGAAATGGTACACCCACAGAAACCTGACGCGATTACTTTAAGCCTTTTTCACACATATGCTGTACAGTTCGGCGCAAAGCGAATGTCTCAATTTTGAGGCGCTAGCGTGGAGAATGGCAGTTTAGTTCATATGGCGTGGGAAAGTACAGTGTTGGCCGAAGCCATTGACCAAGGGCTCAAACTAAAGACCCCTTTTCTTCACATTAAACCACCGACTCCATAGTCCCTCATTGCTTTCCTCTCTTTATTAAACCTTTCTAAAAACCAGTCCTTACGCGGCAGCAGTCCCTTCATGTGTCTCTTTAACCCCTTCTCCTGCCACCCATAGCAGGACCCGTTAGTGGGTTGAAACGATTAACAGAATAGGGAAGTTTCAGGAATGTTCCGTAGTATTCCAGGCCTAGGTTTGAAGTTATGTAGATATTTATGTATTTATTTTAAGACTCCCCCATATATATTGTAAGGGGAATATTTCACGGTAATACATAAAATCCAGAAAAAGATGATGTCACTGATCTGTAGCTCATTTGGTAATCTTTCTTTAAAAGAAAAAGAGTATAGTATAAAGAAGCTGATTTAAAATTGACCGTTTTTTATTAAGTTACATTTTATGCTAGTGTTTTCTCGAGAGTTACGGAATCTTTTAATTGTTTCATTATTACATTATATGTGTCTTTACATTATGCATTATATACATTTTTGATATATACATTATGAAACTGTCAATGTAATATTAATCTGGGTATTTCACAATATAATACAATGGATATGTTTAGATCTAACAAATATTCCCAAAGTATGATTAATATTTGATTTATGTGTCAATGTATATGATCGTATGCTAGTAATCATCAAAATATTGGAAATTCGATACGCCCACAACTTTGTCCATTTATTGCAAAATGGCACAACATATGACAAATAAGTCAATTGAGCGTGACTTATCTGCATTGTAGTTACTTGAATTTGTAAGACACTACGGCTCCCAAGATGCTCGACTGAGACACTCGATTTCCGGGGTCGATGTTGCCAGGGGGAAGGTGTGTGTCTGGGACCTGTTGGAAATGACGGGAGAAGAAATTGTACTTAAATACAAGAAACAGAACAAACGCTGGAAGATTAGAAACAACTGTTAGTCTTCGAGTAAAGGGTGTGTTACACGTCATGTATATGTTTTGTTCAGCAAATAAATCGTTTAATAATGTGGGTAGCTACAATAACTGTTGGTGCACTTTTTATACTCACCTGGCTCACACAGGCTAGCTAACGTAAGGTAGCTATTTTAAAGAGATTGACCAGGCAAGAAGGAGGCGATTTATATATATATATATAGTTATCGGAACTGTCAAACATTTACTGCGCATGAAGCTGAATAAAAACGTGAAGGGAATTATCTTACTAACTGGCATTAAAGGGACGTCACTCAGCTGATCTAAATAAGATTGTGGTGGACTTAACAGCAAGGTAGGCTTGCCAGCTAACGGACCTATACAAAATCATGTTTTGTAGAAATCCCTCATTAATTATTGCCAAGTGGATAAAATAATGTGTTAATTAAGTAAGACAATTAATTACATATTTTTAACCATGTAGAGTAAAATATAGCTGTGATTTTTATTCCTGTGTATATATAGTAATAGTATAGTACATTTTGCTTCATGTTGGCATTGCTTCACTCCAGTTACCACTTTGCCATGTGCTTGTACACACGTTTGCATTTACGTAGCTATCCGCAGGTTATCGTTTAATAGCTTAATAACATTTTTAATGCTTCGCTTGTTGACTTCTTAACATCACTATTTGATTGCAGCCAATTGTTCAGCATGGTAACTGCTAAATTATATCTCGAGTGTGACTTAGGAGCACGTGTTATACATGTTGATATTAGTCTGCTGTTTCTTAAAAGGCTTTTTAAAAAGTGGGCAGATACATTTTATTCTTTTCAGAGATGAATCCAGAAAATGGCTGTAAATGTTTTGCTGTGGAACTTCCATCCCTTGCCAAGAGCAATGATTCAAAAGCCCACGTACGCGTTGTTTTTCTGAAAGGAAAGTGAACCTTTCAAGCTTTCGTGTCTGGGTACAAGTGAACACCCTTGAATATCTCCTCTAGGCATGGTATCATGTGGTGTAACCTGAGATCCCACCCCTGCTTGCAGGCATTTTGTGATGGAGTCTTTGATGAGCGCGGTGGCTCCTCGCCCCCCAGCCCCGGTCAAGAGGGCGGTGGAGGTGGACTTCCGCTCAGGGGCTGCACTGGAGCAGCTGTCTGCGCAGGTGCTGGAGTTGGTACAGCTGGAGCAGGCGGAGTTCGGGGACCAGACTGCACTGGAGGTGCATACAGCCAAAGACTTCATCTTCAACATGTTGGGTGAGACGCACGCCGATTCTACTAATTCCTTCATGTAGTCAGCCGGTGTGTGCAGGCTGGACCGGGGAATCCATGTCAACATTGCGGTTATTCAAAAGTATTCAACGAAGATGGGAATTAAGGGGAGAGTTGTGTGTGAAGTGATGACGTTTGTCCATTAGGTGGCGCACTACTTTTTTCCCCTCTCCACACATTCATTCCCCCCTCTCTCCTGCTCGCTTCCTTTTTCTGCATTTTATCAGGCTACCATTTGTGTGTTTTCTGTTTCTTTTGCTTCCTCCCTCTCTCCAACGCTTCTCTCTCTCTGGGGTCCTTTGGAAGATTTGCAGTGTGGGAGGAGAATGGAAGACAATGTGAGCTGTCTGAGAGCCTCCATCCTCTCATCCCCATGACAATGGCACAGGGCGGAAGCCATGTTTCGCGAAGGGTATAGTTTGCCCAAAATCAATGGCTGATTTCCGTAATCCTTTCAAGTATTGGATTACAGTTGAAAGCCCACCCGCCGGCATCCCCTTGGCGCGCTCCCGTCTTCGTCCCGTTTCCTCTGCTGAACAGCAGCTGAGCCTCCCCAGAGTATTGGCACAACTGCTGTGTCTTCCCCCCCCCCCCCCCCCCACACTCACAAAAGTCATTGAGAAATTGATCCTTTGTACTTTCCCCATTCTGACCTGGTTTTTCTTTTCTGTGCAATGTCATTTTTTCAAGCTTAATGGTTGAAAATCATACGTTTTAGTGTATGTGTGTGCATTTAAGCATTGCAGGATTTAGTTCCTGAGGAAGTTGAATTCCGGTGCACGCTGGAACTCTGCATGTCAAATAAACTTCTCAGAATCAGCCTTTGGATAAACGGTGATTCTGGTGAAGATGTTTAAAAGGGTGATGGTTGCTGGTTTTTATGCCAGGCACCAAATGAAGATGGTCTTGATGAGCTACTGTTGTATTGGTCTTGTAGAGCTGGCTTGAGTTATTTGCTCAGAAGGCCGAACGATTCGTGAATATTGACTTTAGTTGCATGTGGTTTTCACTCCCAAGTATTCTTTTTGGTGGAAAACATTGTAGTTGAAATGATTCTGTTACCCCAGATGCTGTCAAGAGCAGTTCTGGAAAGTAGTATAGTTCACACAGTGGCCAGTTTATTAGGTACATCCATCATTAACCAATAAGCCCCCTTTGTATCCCGAACAGTCTAGATTCTTTGGGGCATAGATTCTACAGGGTGTTGGAGAGGTTCCACAAGGATGTTAGTCAATGCTGACGTGATGGCACCATAGAGTTACTGCAGATTGGAAGGTGGTACATTCATTCTGTGAACAGCCTGTTCCATCTCATTCTAAAGATGCTGAATTGAGTTCTGGGGACTGCGCAGGCCACTCAAGTAAACAGAACTGGCTGTCATGTTCCTGGAACCACTCTGAGACAATACGTGCTTTGTGAAATGCCGCATTATCCTGCTGGAAGTATCCATGTGACGAAGGGTAAACTGTAACCATGAAGGGATGCATCAGTTCAGCAACGTTGTTCAGATACGCCGTGGCGTTCAAATGTTGCTCAGTTGTTTAGGTATTAAGGGACCCAAAATGTGCCAGGAAAACACAGGACTGCCAAAGGACTTTTTTTGCCCGCAGGAATGCCACTGACCGGATGTTTTTTTGTTTGTTGCCCAATCCGTGGTAAACCCTTCGACAATGCTGTGTTTGAAAAGCCCAGGATGACGGCCCCGTGGAACCAGCGCGCCTCTGATCCCTTCAAGTTAACTCTGTAGGAGTTTTTGTGAATGGGGTAGTGCACCTAATAAACTGACCACTATATAGTTTAAAACTGGATAATAAGGTTATCAGTTAAGAGCTAAGTTGGTAGCTATGCTACGTGTGGAAGGTTGGAGAGAGAGCCATCAGTGCACCACAGGTGGTCCCACACTCTTTTCTCCATTCTGACTGTTTGATACCTCAATGGAGATGAACCTCTTGTCGGCTTGGCCACAGCTTATCTCTCCCATGACGGGGAGGGAGGGAGGGAGGGACAAAAAATATGGTCAGCTGCTGACAAGCAAGGGGAGGGAGAACAAAATAATTTAGTGTGCAACGTTATGTACCCACAGCTACCCATGAATTAACCTGGCAGAACACAAACATATGTGTTGGGATGCAAGGAAAGACATTTAGCCTGCTAAAAGCAGGGACAGTCTAAAAGGGATAGACCTGCTAAACCTGAAGTGACAATGAGGCTCTTAGCACCTGGCTGTATACAGCGCTCTATCGTAGAACCCAAGATGGCTGTAGGAGAAACGAAACCATGATTTTTTTTTAAAATCAGGATTTTGCTTCTTTAGATTTGCGTCAGATATCCCAGAGAGAAATAAATGAAGGCCCGATCCCATTTAATGCCTTGTAATGCCTTTGAAATCAGCGTAGTGTTTTATTGGTCACCAATGAAATTATGCTAAGTGATCTGAAGTGGAAACTTTAATTTTTTTGCTTTGGTTTAGCAGCGTTTTGCACAGTCTGCCTGAGAAAGGGGCCTTAATGTAGTCTGGTCTAGAGGTGACAAAAACATGGATAAGTTTTGGCAGTGGAAATGTCTGATTCTGGCCATACTTTTCAAGACGAGAGAAAAGTGCTCTTAAAATATTTTTTATATAGTGAATTAGAGGGCTCTGAATGGCTATCTTAACTCAGGATGAGGTTCATCATAGGACTTTTAAGAACCAAGGACTATCATTTCAGTTTTACCAGAATTGAATTAGAGAAAATAAGATGTTTTAGGTCCTAGAGGCAAGATCCTAGTTTGGCAATGTGATCCTAGTTTTGTCCTTGTGTAATTTCACAGACAAGTAGAGCCGTGTGTAATTTTCATAACAGTGGATACTAACCCCATGTTTTTGAATTGCATCACTTTGTGGTAACATGAAGAGGTTAAAGAGTAAGAGACCTAAGACCGAACCCTGTGGGATACCATACCTAACTTCAGTTAAATCATCATTTCATTTCCCCAGGTTGAATATAACTGTAAGGTATGAACTAAAGCAGGAAAGACCAGCTCATTACACTTAATACCAATATCGCTTTTGAGCCTATTCAGAAGGATCTGGTTGTCAATAGTGTCCAGAGCTGTTGTCAGAGGCTAGAAAGATATCATTGAGGACAAGTGCGGTCTCTGTACTATGACCTGTAGTGTCTCATAGATATTACGTACTATACACGCAGTTGGCTGATTAGCAAGGGCCAAGATTTTTATTTTTCTCTTTTCTTTTTAGTTGTCTTAATCTAAAATAATCTAAGAGACTAGCTGCATTTATCTGAGACTGATAGATATTATTACATTCTATAAAGGATTAGGAGTTAAATAGGTCTGAGATTCTTTGTGATTTTTTTTTGTTTCTTCCGGTTTTAACAGCTAATTTAAGGGATTTGGAAACAA
>JAOVYW010000002.1:4657097-4706454 GCA_025775045.1 Hiodon tergisus | reverse complement strand
GCTTCCCAGCAGCCCCCGCGGGGATGGCTTTAGCCCATTGGCGGGGGAAGCGCTCCTAGCCATCCCCGCTACAATATATTAGATAGATATACATATATTTTTGAAAAATGCGTTTTAACGAGTTTCTTTTTAAAATTCGTGCTTCTTGAGTGACTTAGAATTTAATTGATTTGGATACATTTGAATTTATATCCGAGAAAATATGGCCATAATAATTCGATGATAATAATATGAAACTTTGAGTGAGCACTCCCTTAAACTATTAGTCTCAGTAAACACACAGGTATTTCATGAATGTAGGGTCGCTCCCTCAGCATAATCGGCTGTAAAGAAAGCGGCGGAAGCTAGTTTCGTGTGAAAAGTACCGGGAAATAAAGAACAATGTTCCCGCTGGAGAGCCTTAAACATTAAACCATAGGGAAGCCAAGATTCAGGTAACAGTGCAATTAAATTAATTAAAAGGTTGGCTAGGATTGAAACCTTTGCTTACAAAAGGGAATACTCGGGACCAGAGCCAAGAGCCCCAGCAATTTAACTAGGAGAAAACGGTAAACATCGAGTCAAAATAAGTCCAATTATTCCCAGCCAGCCCAGGCGGTTCTCTGCCAGTTGTGAACCTGGATCTGGATTTCAACCTCATCATCATTATTATTATTTTTATTATTATTGTTTTAAATTGTCTACCACACCATTTTGGAGTTCAAATTAGGTGACTGGTGTGGGACTTTTTATATGCAGCCCCCCCCCCAACATATAAAAAGTGCTGTAATTCCTCCCGATTAGATCCCTAAATCCCCTAAGATTGAAGGTGCATATTTAATTTAAACTCCAATATGCTGTGGTCGACAACTGAAATTGTAATAACTTTGACAGTGTCCAAATATTAATGGACTGCTGTATGTGCCCTGGTGTAGTTCCATAATACGTCCACTTAGTGGCGTCCTTAACTACAATAGAAATGATAATATGTGGATTTTATACCTGCTATTTAAGAGGTATTGCAAAAACACTTTAATATTTTTTAAACATTATTTAAAGCCATTAAATAACTATTCTTTTGATGATAAAGGGTTAGGAAAATAACTCTATGTGGTTTGAAGTATTGTTTTATTTACAAGGTAAATATCAACCCATTACGTTTTCCAAGAAGAACTACACTGGCTGTGGAGACATGGAAACATAGCAGAGGCTACCACTAAGGTGTAGCTCATCCATTAAATAAGGAAGTGACATGCCAAATTATATCAATAGTAAAGGATAACTACAGGTGGATGTGAGTTGACTTCCTGTTTAGTGGAAGAGGAGTGTTGCATTCCTCCTGTGGTATTCCAGAGATTAACTGCTATCAAATAATCAAACACTTTCACATGCATAGACAAGCTCTAAAAATAAAAATGCCCTCTGCAGATGTTTACAAACCTAGAGATAACCAGTGAGCATATGTCAGTGTTTCCAGTCAATAAGGATAATTTTCTCAACCCATGAATACGGAGGTGCTATCTCATGTACTTGATGGAATGCATGTAAGAATGGACTGTGGTCGTTCAAACCTGTTCAAACATATATTTTTGGTTTAGGTTCAGAAGGGCACAAAAGCATGCAAATGGGGCATTGTGAAGGGGGCGGGAGGTGAGGACTGAGGGCGGATGTTTTTTTGGTAGATATATAAATGGCTCATTCAGGAGTAGAAGGCACAGGAGTTCTGCTGACATCACAACCATCATGTCCAAGCTCTGGGTGACCCTATTCCTAGTTCTTCTGGGGTTCATCTGGTGCCACCAGACAGGTATGTCTCATGCCCTTTAATCTCAGACTCTTCGGGTGGTGAGACATACATTCTACAAACGGGATGACCCAACATGCATTGCAATTCAATCATATCATATTCAGCGTCTGTTTGTTTCTGCAGTAGGCAATGTATAAGAGTTTATGGAAGCGGTACAATGCTTTTTTTGGTCTCTTCAATCTTTGTATATGCAAAAGCTCCTCCTCTTTAAAAAAAATGATATTGATATTCTTATTAATTTGAAGTCATAAAACGGTACGTTCCCTGTGATTTGACCAGTACAATCTCGTCGATGGCCTAACATGGACAGAGGGATCAAAGAATGCAAATGCAAAGGTGAGAGCACCTGCCCAGATTTGGTTTGTGATTGAATGAAAGTACATTGGTCTTTGTTTCTCTGTGTAAGGTCTGGTAATGGAGAAAAGGAAATGTCAGATTGTCTTAAAAAAATTAATTGCTCACCTGTGATTCGGGTAAAGAATCAAGCTGCTATGGTCCCAGTTTAAAAATACAACTATGTTTTGGGCTTTTTATGTCTTGGTAATTATTCATTATCTGGTTTGTAATGAGCTTGGCTAGTGATATTTTTTTTATTTACTTTGGTGGTAATGGGCTTGAGCGTGGGTGGTAACGGTTTGTAATGAGCTTGGAAGAAGATAATGGTTTGCAATCAGCTGACTGTTTTTTTCTTCATTCAGTTCTACCCAATGACAAACTGAGTTGTCCAAAGTACCTTTTCAGAGTGTCGCTGGAAGAGAGGCTGAAATGCTTGTGCAATAAACACTACCATGGTGAGTTAGAGCACCCCCTGGCTTTCTATCAGAGACAGAGGACAGAGTACTCTCTTCCTGGGGTTGATTGACTTATGCACCCGGGGACTAATTTTCATCTGTGCGTTTGTTTGAAGCTTGGGTGTGCATTTGGCCCACTCTAAAAATAAGGAATCAATTTGTGTACTACCATATACGCATCAAAAGTGAACTGATCAATTTGTTTTAACAGTGCCTTCCAAGATGTATTCCGCTAAATTTCAGAGGGTATGCAGGAAGCTGTTTGAAGACTGGTCCATTCCGCTCCCGCTGACCTAAAGGGGTGATGGGGCGGGAAGCAAACTCTGCCTGAGTTGAGGCCATTAGCCACCCCTTTCATCAAGCAGCTCTTGTTGACTCTCCCACACTTTTTAGCATTCCCAAGTTGGCTCAAGGCCATTTTTCTTTAACATCCACTTCTAACCTTTACCCATTGAAAAATAGGCTGATGGTGTTTTTGTTCATTGGATCAGTGTCAATAGACTAACCATTTAAAGGCTGGTGGAACAGGCTAGTGATCAAGTGTGTTCTTTGAGTAGCAGTGATGATAAAACTGTTATCATAAAAACAACAAAACACATTATGGTAGCAGGTAGCTGCGTCCACAAGGCTGACAATGGTAACCTCACTGAACACATTTTCACTAATGTTATTGCGATCTCTTCATGCTCGTGCTATAATGTCACAGCAACATGTTTTGAAAATCTGCAAACGTCAAAGGCACTGAAAGCTTTTAGATAGTGGATATCTAAAATAAAAGGCCTTGTTACTAATATTGTGTCTGTTCATTTGAAATCATTGTTAATAAAAACATATTTTGGATACGAGTGTCATATACATTCTGTCATAATAAACAAAAGCTATGGCATTTTCAATGTCCTTTGAGACAGTCCCAACTTTTCTTTTCATCAATAGGGTTTGGCAGCCGGCCTATCAGCTAGCATCGGAATGTCCCTGCTGAGCAATGATGATGTTTCACAGTGAACAGACATAAAAAAACTTTATAATCTAAAGAGAAGGAAACAAAAATGGCATGTCTACATTCAAAAACTTAAAATGTATTTCACAGGGCTCATTTGGCCCTCCAGCGAGCTCGGGAGAGATTTTGTAGTTCCTGTTGCACCAACACATTATCAACCCAAATTATAGTATAAACAAAAACAATTCCAATAATTTACTTTATTTTATTCCCAGTGGCAGTGTATTTGTTAACAAGTCCCATTACAAGGACTTTGACTGTTAATACACGTCCTATCACGATTAAAGTCTTGACAAGCCAGTCAAGGATTTCATTCATACTTCACAACCACCTGAAAGATGAGCTTAACAATATGGAGAAAGCTGGAATCATTGCAAAGGCAACCGAGGAAGTTGTATGACTTGCTTCGCTCCCAGGCTGTCAGAGTTAAATGCACCATCACGCCTGCCCCCAAAAGCAGGACCCCAAAGGTTAGTGAATTAATGTGGGATTAAACATACAGCAAGGCCTGAAGGACCTCCTCACCAGTAAACCAGGGCAAGTTCCAGCATATTTTGACCCCAGCAAAGAGCTGAGACTGCAGGTTTCTTTTGGTGATGTCATTTTCATCAGCATATGAAACAGGTGATTCGGGCCGACAGAAGTAAGAAAACATTGTCCACCCACGGTAGCCAAATAGTGGAATTACAGACACAAGGTCTTTCACATGGAAGGATATTCTATTCTAAGGTGAGAAAATCACCTTTCCATTCCCTCTCAATGCAGACGTGGAGGGCATTTAAAAGTGCAAGCAGAAAGCCAGAGATATTCTGTTTTGGCCAGGCATGGGGTATCATAGCAGGTCTGGTGATAAGTGTAATGACAAGGAGACAGCTGGAAAATCCAGGTTTCACAACAAGAACTGGGCCTACGGTTGAACCAAATAAGATTCTCGCAGACTTGCAACCCTATGGAAAATAATATGTAGATATGTATCGAAGGAAAACTATGTTCACGTCGGGTAAACAAGGTTTAACATGAACTTTATTTAAAATGTGGACTTGTGCCATGCCGTCTGCGGCTTCAGAAGCACCTCTCGCTCTCCCTCATTGCAGAATTATTTTTTTTGTATTTTGGTGCCCCCCCCCACTCCCCACCCCCTACCCCCTTGATCTGGCAGTCCCACACTGCTGCATTCCGGCTGTGTAACGATTTGCAGCAACATGAAACAGTCTTGACCTAATATCTCAACTAAGATGGGTCTTGTTGATTCGAATTTGCCCCAGTGGATGCTATCACATTGTGTGAATCTAACTGAAATAGGGGCAAAACAACACAGAGGCTGTATTAACATAAGAGTGCAGACTGCCAAACAGGTATTCAGGTTAAGGAGATAAGTAGTCTACCTGGAAGAGAAACAAAGACTTTGGATATCCAGATATTTAACTGTTTCCCTCCTGGAAACATGTACAGGAACTTAAATCTATGACTAGCAGGAGAGTGTACACGTGGCTATTAAAACCCTACTTTATCCTATCCTGGAAGCCCAACGTGTCAGGGTCTATCTATTTGTTTCATCTCATTTTGCTATGAGAATTCTCTCAGGGCTCACTTTCAGGGCCACTATTCAGCCGATCACTGATACCACTGATAAGCCTGCACACCCTTGTCGACTTCATAGACTGCGCCATTAATATGGGGGCAATGAGACTTGGGGGGCACTCTTCTCTACTTTATCTTGTCTGGGACGCTGGCGGAAAAGTGGGCGGATCTGTTTTCCTTTATCTGTTTACAGATGGGGGGGTTTGTTTGAGAGGGTCTGGTGCAGTCAGTCTGGGTCCCAGTCCTACCTATGTCTCTGACCTACGTGTGTGTGGTCTACCAATGACTGTGTTTGGTTCTCTGGGCCCAGCTGGTTGGCAACGGCTACAACCGCTGAAGAAAACAAGAACGAAAGATTACACGGCAGATAACCAACCATCTTCATGGGAATGGAGATCCCACTATTTCTTTACACTAAACATCACGCACAAAGTAGAGAACAAAGAGAAGTTGTGAAACCTGACTGTCCAGTTGTTTCGCTGGACATTGGTTAACTACTGATGTACCTGCCAGGCTGAAACACTACTGAGTGCACAGACACAAGCTCAGCCTGACCCTTTATTTCACTTTATTTCCAAACCGTAAACCAGCCATCTCTGCTCTGTCCATTTCACCTTCAGCAGGTAAGAGTATCTTCCAAGTGGGCTCTTCTGCGTGTTTAAATATCCGGGACATGATTCTTTCCCTATCCATCTGTCAAAATGTTTTTGTCCTTTGGTTCTTTGTCTTTTTCATTACTGCTACTAAACAGAAAACATGTTTGACTGTTACATTCATGCCAGCATACAAAGATCCTCAAAAAGCATCTGAAAGAAAAGGAAGATGACAGTTTCAGAGTTAGCGTTTTTCTGTACTAAACGATTTTGCTACAGTGAAGGAGCTATATTTTTCCATTGTAGTGCATGATGGAAGCCTTACTGAGGACTCTCAATAAGCATTAATGCTTTAATTTGATGTGGGTTTGGCAGTTGGCCGATCAGCCGACACAGGAATGTCAAACATGAGCTGTGTTCCATAAACCGGACCACACTCAGGTACAAGAAGGGACCGTGTTGTCAACAGGACCATGATTTTCTTTTTGCTGGTGTTAACATGGCTGTGTTTTCAAATGGGAATGGGAAGGATTGTGCAAAGAGATGGAAAATGAAAGTGTGAACAATGACTATTTGTATCAGTATGTGTATTATTATTTGTATTTGTGTGTGCGTGTATGTGAGAGTGTGTGTCTGTGTATATACTTGGTTATTTGTGTATGTGTGATTATGTTTGTGTATGACTGTGTCTGTGCGTATATATATATATATATATATACATATACATATATATATACACATATACATATATATACACACATATACATATATATACATATATATACATATACATACCTATACATATACATATATATACATATATATACATATACATATACATATATATACATATACATATATATACATATATATACATATACATATACATATATATACATATCACTGCTACTGAAAAGGTGTTCATTTGTGTCTTTCCTCAATCCTCTGTAACCAAAATAATTTTATTTTTAAAGTCTCAACAAGAGACTCAACAAGACACATAAACAGTTAAGTCCCATTATCTATGTACAAAAATCTCATAACATTAATATGGGGATGTAGATGCCTAATAATCTCATAGCATGAATAAATATACATACCTGCTTGAGTCCGCCATTAATTTTTGGATTACATTACACCACCATGAGCACACGGACCCACCATGCACGTGTGTGTGGTTTACTTTGGCCTGGACCCACCATGCACATTTGTGTGATATCACTCTTGTCAGGTTGCATATTGACCATCTGTGTGGCCTTGGTCAGGTAGAGATGCAGAGTGGAGCCACCTTCGCGCAGCCTCGAATGGTCCAGTCCCAGTCCGCGAGGGGGGTCCAGCCGGAACAGTGGAGCACCGGACTGTGTGACTGCTACGAGGACGGGAGCGACTGTGAGTCTGTTTCCCCTGTTCATGACTCTCCAAATGTCTGCCCTGTCCGTGTCCCAGCTACACCTTCCTGCTCTGATCCTAAGATGGTTAGCACCCCCCACCCTGGGTATGTCATTCAGAACAGGGGGTGCCGATCTGCTCTTATCCTCAAACAGTTGGTGCTCCTGGTTGGGCCATGCTGCTGATATCATCAGACCGTTCCTCTGGCTGCTTGTGCCGTTTTCCTCTTGTTGACAGGCTGTTTTGCGCTGTGGTGCTTCCCGCTGTTTGCCTGCAGGACGTCCAGTGCTGCCGGGGCTTGTCCCTGTCTGCCCCTGCTGGACTGCATTGGCTGCGTGCCCCCAGGCGCCCTTGCTGTGCGCGCCGCTGTACGGGAGCACTATGGCATCGAGGTATGGTTGTGGTGGGGGGTATGCCATTGTGCCTGTTTATTGGATCATGTGCCTCTACGGTTTGAAATGAGGCGTTTCCCAGAACTGGCATTTTGCTTAAACATCCTCTGTATAGCAGCTGTACAATATATAAAACATACCCACTACTGGTCATGTGACAGAGCTGCACTTTATTACAGGTGCCAATTATTTACCATTAAAAAAAAAAACTACACTTCCCACACTGATGTTGTGCTGTTGTCTAGAAAGACTAGATACACAAACATTTGCAGCATTCAGCAGTCCGACAGAAATGCTGGCTGTTGTCGGATGCTTTGTGATCACATGCCTGCTCCAGTGCGGGTCCGAAGCCGAGGTCACGGTCATAGGAAGCTCTACAAAAGAGTTGTTCAGCAGTGCATAACCAATTGCGCCTAAAACGCAGAAGAGGAAAGGCAACAGCAGATGGATGAATATGTGTGGTACACAGTAAAACATATTCGGGAACAAGAAAAGATCTATTGAAAAGATTTCATGTTGCTCAGGGATTCCAAATCCAACGGCAAAATTAAAATGGATTCATTTTCATTCCTCGGGTCAACAATGGCGGCTGTTTAACTAAAGTTAAAAACTAAAATACTAAGCATATTTTTAACAAAGAGGCAATACAAACTCTATCAGAGGTTTGGGAAAAAATTAATGAACAGAAACAAAAATACACCGAGTACAGACCAGACTGGGGGTAAAGGCTACATTATACACAAACTCTGCCAACAGAGGGCATACTTGTATTTCAAGTTGATTCACATTACTTTAAACCCAAATATTTCAGAAAATCCCATCCTCAAAGCACAATGAAACCGTCCATGCTGTTTCCCAATGCTCGATAAATCGTTAAATTTGTTATTTTATTCTGTTGACAAGTGCTGACCAAACACAATTTTTCCAACGTGTGTGCGTGTTTAAAATTCACAGCACTAACTAATGTTCAGCATGATAAGTGTGAGAAACATATGTACTTCATTAATAGACTGTTAATACTTCATTAGCAGTCTGAATGTCGTGTGAAAGCACCGCTGAGTCTCCGAGAGACTGGTAAAATGTTGCATGGAGCGAAACTGATCTCAAACCTGGTTCTGTCTGCATCAGGGCAACATGTGGAGTGACTGCTTCTACGCCTGCTGCTGCTATCCACTCTCCTGGTGTCAAGTGTCTCGGGAGATAAAGAGACGCTGCGCCTCTACCCAGCATTCCCGCTCCACCCCACACGCCCATCGCTATCGCGCTCTGACATCCCTGCAGGGGGCGCACCATCTCTAGACCGTCGTTTAATCTCACTCTTCACTCCTCATACAGCGCCGTGTTCAGATAAAGAAAAAGCAGAGAAAGTTTACTAAATCTGTTCCCCCAGCAACAGAGCCGAATCCTGTACCAGAGCAGAAAGACTTGGCAGTGAAATTAGAACCAGACCTGTGAATCGCTCATTCAGAGAATAAACAGCGCAGCCTCCTACCCTCATCAGTTAACTTTCACACCAGTCTGCCCAAAGAGGAACTTGATGTTATATTATGCTCCTGCTATGCTCGTGTGGCTATGAAATTGGGCAACTGATATTGCACCATAGGTTCATAGGAAGTCTTAATTGCTAGATGTCATAGCTAACCGAATGCTTATCTCAGTAACAACTATTTTATCTGTATTTATATGGTCATGTAGCCAGCTCATGACCCCTTTTTTTGTCTCATTAGCCAGCCAAAATAATGACGCACTGTTTTTCGAAGGAAGGCGGAAAAAACCACAAGGTACGCAATGATCTCAATAACATAGAAGTTCTTAAAACATAAAATTGTAGATGAACAGTGAAATGTGTCGTGTAGAAAATAAGAAGTGTTTAATTGTAGAAAACTAACAAAGTAGGGTTTAAGTATAGAAGAATAGAAATTTAGGAGCATATGTATAGAGAAAAAAGAAAAAGATGAACTTTAGAACAAGAGAATCAGAGAGAAATCTTGATTGATTTAGAAGCCGCCAGGGTTTCCTGTAAGTGCATTCTTGAATTCCAGACCTTTCATGCACTTGTTGGGCATTGGTTAAAAAAATATCTAAATTGCTACGTTATTTATTGCTAATAATATTTTAACATTTAAAGACTTAATTGCTAATATATTTAAACTGTTAAAGATGTCATTGCTCAGAACATATCCAGCTTGTTAAGGATTTAATCTTTGGTTATTATTATTGAAATTGGAAACCACATGACATTATTATACCGATTGTCTTTTTATTGTTACTAATTGTTGTTAAGCTGAAAACAAACAAACACAGTGCTTTTATTATTCGAATGTAGAATGAGTACAGAGTAAATATTTAACATTCATTAATTTCATGTAATATTATCGATGAAAGTTTTAATTGGTAAGGAAATCTATCTTTTAAATTGGAAGTGCTGCATTATTGTTGTTAAATATTGAGTGTGAAAAGGTAGTGTCATTATTATTATTAAATATTGATGATATTATTATTAAACATGCAGTTAGTTCCCTTATCAGGCGGGAACAAACTGGATGATGCCGGTGTTTCTTTAGAACCTACAGTCCTGTCATAAGCAGGAAACTTAACTGAGTAGTTATTCTCTGTTGAAATAGTAGCTCCTTTGGCAAATCTTTTGAACTCTGTACCATTATTAATAAATTGAAAAAGATCCATTGCCTACTGCCTCTGCTAACTTGACCTGAATTGTCTTGGGGGTGCTCTATTGGCTAAGGAGGTTTTCTGTAAAATAACCGAATGGGTCGAATCAGGTTAACAACATACAGAGACGTGACGTAGTCATGTTTATTTTACTCACTCCTGGTTTCTCACTGCATCCGTGATCTTATGCAGTTAGGTCTGGTCATCTCGTTTCTCTGCTTTGGATCGGTATTTCATCATGTATTTCTGATATTTAGTTTTCGAATATCCAAAACCATTGCACTCGACTTGGATATTTACAAGGAAGGATCTATCTTGCTTAGACAACGTGCATCGTTCCTCATCCAAAGTGTGTAAATTTTGCAGATATTTCTTCTGTTCGTGCCGGGGGCGCCACTAGAAATTCTGTATGGCCCTCACTCCCCTTTCCATAATTACATTAGCAGGAAGAAACTGACAAATTGTTGTGCAGTCATTCCATTTCTGATACAAATCTATCCATATTAAAGGAAGAGTGATACATTTTTCCAACTTATTTTTATAATGTTAAACAGTAGCTAATGTGCGCAGCTAATTTTCCCTTGCCACTGATGTCAGCAAATGGAGTGTGGTCTAACAGTGACATTAGTAACATGCAATCCCTTTATAGGTCAGGTGTCACCACACCTGCCTTGATATTGTTAGCAACGCTGAGTTTAGTAGTAAATACTGCAAATTTGAGTTTCCATGCAGTATGAGTATGCAGTTCAAGTTGTCTTCTGATTCATAATTACAAGTGGGGAAAAAAATACCTGAGTTTACAGAAGTTGTGATACAGAAGATAGGCCTACATACTTACTTAGACACTTGTATATCACAAAATAAAACACTTGTATATTGCCAAATGTTAAGCTTCAGTGGAACCCTGGGTTAGCAATTGTTTCTCAACATTCTGACATTCAACATTCTCTCCAGTCTTCCCTCTTTTCTTTTCACCGGACATAAATGATAGATATAAATAACATACTGACCATCAAGAAATGCAACTTACAGGGCGGAGTTTCACCTGCAGTGGTGTTTGTTATATTGATAATACTTATTTATCAGCTAAAAATACATGAGTTTCATAACCAAACTGTGACAGAATTAGTTTCCATTTAGGAAGTGGCTTTTCTGGTTGTTTGGTTGGTGTAAGGACTCAGGAGAAGACCCAGATGCAGACAAGCAGGGGTAACAAAGACTTAATATCGAAATCAGGGCACAGGGAAACGACAGGTCAAGGGCGGACAGAGGTCAGTAATCCAAGGCGAAATCCAAAAGGTACAAAACAGCAGGCAGGTTCAGGGTCAACTCAGGCAGGCAGAATGGTCAAAACCGGGAAACGCTTGAAAAACCAGGGACTAGGAAAACAGGAAAAACGCTGGTAAGGTTGACAAGGCAAAACAAACTGGCAACTGACAGTGAAAGCAGGTATAAAAGGCCTGGGACAAACCAAAAGTAAACTGAGATCAGGTGGAAACATAAACAGACAACAATGGGCTAATCAACATCAATTAACATCCACTGACCTACTCACAGGAATCACACGCTGAAACAGGTGAAAATCTGTCTGATAACAAAAAGCCAACACCATGTTCACAAACAAAAACAAGCTTAGGCTGAAGTACCCTCCCCTACTGATGCCTCCAGGCGCCCCCACCGGCAGGAGAGGGTGCTAATGGTGGATGTCCCGGATGAGGGACTGAGCCAGGATGTCACGTTTAGGAACCCTGCACCTCTCCTCAGGACCATAACCCTCCCAATCCACGAGGTACTGGACCCCTCGACCATGCCGGCGGCCATCAAGGAGGCGGCTTACCGTATAGGCAGGGGAACCGTCAATGAGACAAGGAGGCGGGACTGGGGCATGAGGGGGAGGCGACAACGATGGACAGGCTTAACCCAGGAGACATGGAAGGATGGATGCACACACCGGAGGGAGTGGGCCAACTTGAGGCCAGCCACCGACGGACTGACGATCTAGAAAATGGAAGGTTAGTGGGGAAACTTACGGAGTGGGTTCAGGCTGTGGGGTGTTGCACACCGCATTTTCCCACTCCACTCCACTGCAGCTACCAAAGCACTGCGCAGGCAGAACAGCGACTGGGCTGGGCTTCTCTGAGGTACTGTACAGGCGGGAGAGGATATCATGCTTGGTGTTCTTTACTGTCATGTCATTGAGACCCCGATAATCAATACATAGACGGAGGGAGCCATCTGTATGGGCACCAAGCCCAGGGAAATGGGAGGAGAAAAGGTCTGGTGACAAGGCTGTTGTCCCTCTGATGCGCAGGGGTGCGTTCATGGACCTCTCCTGGCATTGTTGGGGCCAATCCCTTGTCCAAACCCACCAGATCATCAAATGAGGACGGCAGCTAACGGGTGGAAATCTTGTCCTTTATATCCTCGGCCGACCTATTAAGGAACGTGTCATGTTGGTCTGCTAAACCATGGCATAGTCTGAGACGGGGCGGCAAAATCAGGGGACAGGCAAATGACAGGTTAAGGGCAGACAGAGGTCAGTAATCAAAAATCCAAAAAAGCAGGCAGGTTCAGGGTCAGGGCAGGGAGAAGTCAGTAATCCAGGGCAGAATCCAAAAGGTACAAAACAGGCAGTGATAGTTTGTTACCAAGTCACATTGCCACCTGCTTCCAGGCTGCTGTGGGATCTGTTGCCTCCCTTGCGTTGCCTGTGAGATATCCAGGCATTATGGGGAGTGCCTGTGTCTGCCCCTGTTGGACTATTTCAGTTACACGTTACCCATCACCCTCGCCTTTAGGGGCCCCATGCTTCTGCACTAGATCTTCTCGGTGGGGACACATACAGCTTTAGGAATACAAGCTCAACACATGCAATGGGATTAAAAATGAATCAAAGATCTGCTAAAGCTCGGAATTTGTTCTGTTGGAATCAATGGCCGTGGATATGCAGTGCTCGTGTATCCTGCGTATGGCGTTTGTATTCTGATTTGTGATCAGTTTTGTCCACTCTCTCACTGTGGCAGAAGCCCATCTGTAATGACTGTCTTTGCACTACGCTCTGCTTCCCCTGTTCCTGGCCTGGTACCAGAGGTGCCGTGAGATGACTGACAAGTCTCATCACTCTCAGCAGAGCCAAAGAGCTTCCTTCCTAACTCTCCTCATCCGCAGACAAACTGCTGTCTTTTGCCCAACTCCCCGTTGGCTTCTGATGAGTGCTTACTGGGTTACTGTTGATTAACCTAATAATCTCAGATCAGAAGGGAACACAAAATTTGAGTAATAGTACGGCGAGCATGTTCTGGGCCGCATGGCTATCCACCACAGACGGCTACAATCATCTTTCATACTTTGTGATATAAATATGGTGATAGGATCAATATATAGGATCAAAATATTTCATATTTTTTCTAATTCCCTAATTACCTTAATGAGGTCTGGGAATAGGTTTTCTATTTCTACTTAACTGCTATAACAAATACAATTAAATAGATTTAATGATTGATCTCTGACATTTACTTTAAACAGATAATAGCAATTAAAGATATTGTCTCAATAATTTAAAAAAGTGCTTTATCCTGATGGTGATTTTTGCATTCCAGCCTTTCATCTACGGGATTGCAACAATATGTAAATATAAAATATATAAAGGTGCATTGTTCAGACTCCTAAAACTCTTTCATTTTCTCTCTCACTGGACCAAGAAAGTCAGCAAAGACCCAAGGGGTGACTGTGAAATTTGGTCTGTTCACTGTCAAAAGGCCTTTCATTGGATGCATTTTTCACAATACTGATGTCTATTATTTGAAACAATAATGGTGGGCCAGACTGCAAGCCGAATACGGTACTGCAAAGTCGGTTCATTATAGTAAATATTAATTTATTTTCTGTCTGTCCACAGTCAACCGGCCACCATGTCAACAAACGTGTTAGCCAGACAGCCAATGGTATTTGTTAATTCAAACCAGTGGAGCAACGGCATTTGTGACTGCTTCCTGTCTGACTCTTTGTCCATCAGTGAGCAAGTCCTGGGCAGTAAGGGTGGTCACTCGCAGTTCCCGGTTTGCACTCCAGTGAGATCATTCGGTGAATTCATCAATCAAATTAGTTAACTAGCTAAACAACTCTGTACATCCATACCAAATGAGTGGTTTAGATATTTACTGCCTTATCATCAGCTGTGTGTTTCCCTTTTTAGTTTCCCTTCAGATCTCTCAATTAAGTCTTTCTGAGCCATCTGGGAACAGGCCCTTGGTGTCTGCAGCATTTATTTACATACTTGCTCTCTGAGGAACCAAATCAGAATAAACAACAGCATATAAATGGCCATCAAGTAAACAACAAACATATAATAGCATTCAAGGCCTTCATCCAACTTCACGCTGGACTCCTGTCAGTAAGTACATCAGAGCATGTTTTTCTGTGATGCGCCGTTTTACTCAGTATTTGGCTCGCATTGGGCTGAATGGTGTTCCTAACAGTGCTGGATTCCCAGGATCACCTGAGACCTGCAGTGTGCTGGAGATACGCCTTCATGATTTGCATTGAAAAGCTACCCTTTGAATATCAAATTCAAGGAAACGTTCCACTTTCTGTAATCAGGTGAAATAAAAGGACAGTGTTTTTGTCAGTAGTCATTTGAAGGAGGACTGACTTTCTGTCTGAATTTCAAGTGATGTAGAATTAATTAAATAACTAGGGGTTCCCAGATATTGCTGAGACATTGCCATACGTTGATTAAAACGTCACTGTGGAATTTAGACAATGTCATGCATTGACTTCACTCTCTTTCCTTTTTTTGTCCCGGGTTGTTTGGCATGCTGGGGCATCCACTGCTTAGCCTGCAAATACCCTGGTAGCACAGGCAAGGTCGAGGAAATTAAGTGGTTACGGGTTGCTTATGTGATTTATTCTTGTTACTCCTGTTTTGTTCATTTGTTTATGTTTTTTTAAGTTGTTATTTGTCATAATCCAACATTGTGAACCACATTGGACTGAAGTGTTCTGTACAAATAATGTTACTATTGTTATACTATTAGTGTTATTATTTACTCTAGAATAATATATAATTATCTGTCCCTAAAGAATTTATTCCTTATCATCTTTTCCAGTCCTGCTGAGCCCACTGCTGCAGTTAGCTTCGCTCTTAAGCATGGTAACACGCTAGGGTGGTGCAGCTCTGGCTTGAAGGTACAGAAAAAGTTATAGTAAAAATGTCCCTCTTCATTTTCATTGGAAGTTAAGAAACAGTACCATGTTTTCATTGGCATCAGAGAAGCAATGGAGTTGATTTTACTAAATCAGGTATGATACGTCTTCCAACCCAAACAATAGCTGTGGATCAACGAACCATAAATCTGTCGTTAAACGTTCAGTCAACCATTCACAAGCTTTCATTGTGGAAGATACAATATCATTTGGAAAACAGCGGGGGTGTACTGAGTCTGCCCCCGTCGTTGGCATGACGCAACGGGATACTGGATTTGTCTGACCAGGTGATGTCCTCCCACTTCTCAGTTATCCAGTGTTGTGTTGATCACATGCCCACTGGAGCCACTTCTTGTTTTTTAACTGGCAGTAGCGAGGACTGACGAGTTGCGCGTTCTGAGAGCCGTTCTGCACACCACTACTGTATGTACTGTGCCATTATTGGCCTGTCTGTGGCAGCCAAAGAACACACCCACGACCCATGAAGCTCCACCAGCTTGGTTTGTGTCTGCCGTCTGCACAAACATACTGTTACTATCCTTCACCTAACTTGCTGACACTGAAATGCCGTTTAAAACTTTGTGACAATGCCAAATACCACATTTGTGTTATCGTGGCAATTGAAAGATATTGTGGCCTGTCTGCATGTAAACAGTGATTATTAGTGGAATTTTGAATTTAACTTATATCTAAACATCTAATTCAGAATATCTCATATTTGGAATGCTCAATTATTCAGAATACATCTGGCATATAAACATGGCGACTAAGTTTTTTTGTGTGCTGGTTATAGGATAATTCCTCTCTTCTGATGTACTTTACATTGACTGTATGAACTTATAGATGCCCCTTAATGGTGCGTTTGAGTTCATTCTAATGCACCGGTCAAGGAGCCTGTCGATAATTGAGAAATAAAAACCGGGTTTAAAATTTTAATTTGTGAGACACAAACAACCAACACTAAAACATTTCTCCCTTCAGCTTGCCCACCTGAAATTATATCAAACAAAGGGCAAGTTTAACTGTCACAAGCACAATATATTTCTTATGCCATATTTAATAAATAGGAGGAAGTGGTTTCCGCCAAAAACCCCACAAAAAACTGTACGGATAAAACTACGCCACAGTAACTGGTGGTTGGGGGCAGGGTCTTATGCTTATTTTTTATATTTCTTATTCTTTCATTTTGGAAAGGAGAGGCTTCCTGCGAAGTAACGCGATATAAGTGGCTTCATACAAGACCAAACAGGGTTCACATTCAGTGTCTGTGTGCACCTGAGTGTGTGTGTGTGTGTGTGTTTTCTGTGCATACAGGTGTGTCTGTGTATATGAAATGTGTTCATGCATTTGAGCTGTGTGGGTGTTTGTCCGCATGCTTTTGCGATTGTGTGTGCACAGGTTTGCACACATCTGTGGGTTGGAGCATCATTACTGCATGTCTGTTGATAAAGATAAAGCACTATCAAGAAGAAAGCCCTGATAAAATCAAGTAGTCCTTTGATTTCTGCAACAAATTGCAGATACACTGCAAAACAATCTTATTAACAAATTAAGCCAAAACGAAATAAAATATTTGCTGAAACTATGATTTTTCACATAACATTTTACAAACATTTTGAAAGCAGTATTATTTTAACTTTTTTAAATGTGCATTAGTTGTCTTGCAAATTAAAGAGGAATAAAAAGCCTGTAAGCACACAAAACTTTCTCTCGAGGTTGTTTAATATTAGCATGCATCCTCTTTTACATTAGGTATACATTCCATTACATATCCCTACATAGCCATTAAATAATTCAATAATACAATTTTTGTAGTACAGACCTTAGGCAGAGCCATAGCAAAGAATTGTCACATCCGTGCACATAACGGTATACTATAAAAGAAATGTCACATCCGTGCACATAATGGTATAGTATAAAATGTCAAAATGCAAAAATTTACATAAACTTTTAGACCGAAACTAAAATGAAAAAGCAGGATATAGCATGTGGCTAAGCTTATGAGACACGACAAGTCATATACTGCCTGTTGCAGTATTGGTACTGTACTGGAGTCTACAGGTTGAAATTATGATTTGGAAAAAACTTTCCCATTTGACAGCAATGCAAACAGAAACTACAAATGTTTGGAAATTGCTCTTCACCATGATTTAATAATGGTGAATACATCATGCGCGGTCAGCGGAGATGTGGCGTCCTGGCACTGGCGGTGTAAGCTGCAGAACGGGTGATACAGAAACATGCATTTATTGTGTCTTAATGAGCAGAATATCACTAATAGTGATTTTAATACTGTTGTCATATTTCTCTTTCACACTCTTTCACTCATTTTCGGTCCTTCAGAGCTGGCAACCTCACTGGACCAAGAAAGTCAGCAAAGACCCAAGGGGTGACTGTGAAATTTGGTCTGTTCACTGTCAAAAGGCCTACAGGTTAGTCATTATGGCTTATGTGGTTTAGACCAAAGGCTTTTACCGATGCAAAGCGGTGTGTGGAAGTGCAATCATGAGTTAAGAGCCAGTGGGGTTACGGTTCTCAGCTGACACGGGGAGCCACAGGACAGAAGAAGCTGTAGGAAAAAGAGTAATTGCAGGAGTGTCTCTTTTCAGAATACGGCTGGGTGGTCCCGATCCTCAGCAGGCCTACTATCACTCCTCCTCCGGCTTGGGAAGGGGAACGGGCAGAGACCACACAGCCTGTGGCCGCTGGTGCTGCCCGAAGACCGAGTGCTTCTTCGGCTTCTTCTTCGGAGGCAGCGTGTGTCACCTAGATCCTCCACTAGCACGGATTCAATCACCGTGCTCAGCGACTGGCGGATCTTGGCCAAGAAATCAGGGCAGCTGAAAACGTAGAGCATGGGGTTGAGCACGCTGTTGATGAAGGCCAGGCTGGCCACCGACGGCATCGCCTGTTCCACCAGGGGGCGCAGCTCGGGCTTGTAGTGCGCTGCGGCCTCCAGCAGGCAGAACACATGGTAGGGTACCCAGCACACCACGAAGCTGACCACCACTGCCACCACCAGGCGGAAGAAGCGGTAGGTTGGCCGGTGGCCTCGCCGTGTGATGCTGGAGCTGACTGCTATGTAGCTCCCCACGATGACCAGCAGGGGGATAAAGAAGGCCAGCAAGAACTTGCTGGTTGTCATGGCGTCTTGCCGGATCCCACAAAGCTCTGTAGCATTGGCCCCGACAGGGGAGTGCTGCATATAGTTGTAGTAGCAAATGACACGGCCATCATGCCGCTTGAAGGTGTCGCGGAACAAGTAGTAGGGAACAGTGTTGATCACGGCAAAGACCCAGAGTATG
The DNA here is from genome assembly GCA_025775045.1 of Hiodon tergisus. NCBI lineage: Eukaryota > Metazoa > Chordata > Actinopteri > Hiodontiformes > Hiodontidae > Hiodon > Hiodon tergisus. The sequence continues at coordinate 4,687,745 of JAOVYW010000002.1, read as the reverse complement.
CCACAGACCAGCCAGGCCAGGCTCACATCCCTGTAGTTCTGGGACCACACAGGCCACAGTGACACAAGACAGCGGTCTAGGCTGATGGCAGCCAGCAGGAACCCACTGACAAACATGTTGAGGAAGAAGACGGAGGACTGGATCTTGCAGAAGGTTGTGCCTAGGGTCCAGGTGCTCCCCTTGGCGAGGTAAACAGTGAAGAAAGGCAACATGGCTGTGGCCAAGAGGTCTGAGGTGGCCAGGTTGAGGATCCAGATGCTGAGCACCGAGCGGGGGACCCGGAAACCAATGACCCACAGGATGAGCAGGTTTTCCAGGATGCCAAAGGCCGAGATCAGGCCGTGGAGCCACACCATGGTCGCACTGGCCAGATGCACGGTGGAATTGGTGTTCACCATGTGCTGGATGAGCGGACAGTATGACACATGCATCCTGGGCAAACTCTCAAATTCTCCTCCACCTAGCCTGAAAAGAACAGAGAGAGAGAGGTGAGGGGAGGTAAAAGTAATAAAATAACTTGTGAGTTTTAAATAACCAGTTTATAATAATTTTTTTTAAATTACATATATAAGTATTGGTGGAATATTTAAAACAGTGGAAATAAAAACTGGAGTTGCTTCACATTTCTAACATTAATAGGGACATTCTATCGCAGGATAAATTTTGGTTTGATTCCACATTCTTACTGTTCAATAAGCCCCCTCATGTTTTCAGCAGGCGCAGTGAGTGTCTCTTGGTCACGGGTACAGGTGCACAGTGCTGCAAAATTATCTGTAATGATGCCACTCACCCACTGTCCTCCACGGATTCCATGCAGCTCAACGTCTCCAAAGTCTTTATCATCCAAGCCCATGTAGCTGCCTTTATCTAGTTACAAATCAGCACATGTAAGCGGCTGTTCTCGATGTTGTCTCTCTCACATGCTGTATAAGGGCATTACCTTAAAAGGGAACTTATCACGATCAAACACGCATCCTGAACGCTGATGTTCATGATGCAACAAGAGAACAGCGATTTCCACCTTCTCAGCTGAGGTCATCCATCTCAGTTTCTCAGCTCTTTGTGCTCCTTTGTCTTTCTAATACGTGGCTGGCCCGCACACTTACAGCACAGTGCCGCGGCTGGCCCGCACACTTACAGCACAGAGCCGCGGCTGGCCCGCACACTTACAGCACAGAGCCGCGGCTGGCCCGCACACTTACAGCACAGTGCCGCGGCTGGCTCGCACACTTACAGCACAGAGCCGCGGCTGGCCCGCACACTTACTGCAGAGAAATGTGGCTAAAAGACCACCACACTTGGGCGCTCAGCCTACCTAACCCTCCACAGAGCAAACAAGGAACAAAGAGAGAAATTAAAAGTGTACGGCTGACTTCTCAGGAGCACACACCTCAGATTGGCTTTAAAGAAAGAAACGGGATAGACAAGACAAGAATGGGAATCACCACCCCAGACAAATATATGGGTGGGAAAGACAAGACACACAAGACATATCCCCAAATGGGAATCACCACTAAGTGATCAAGCAGAACTTTAACATCAGCTGTGAAATAGATGCTGAATAAAGTATTGGCAGTTAAATCAAATAGCACATTTAACCTCACCACTCCTACAATTTAGCTGCAGACGCTTTAATCCAAAGTGATTTACAAAGCTTACAATTTCTACATTCATCCACTTATACAGGTGGATATTTACTGAAGCAATTCAGCAAATGGTAACGAGCCTGTCACTTAACCACTAAACCACAAGCTCCTCCTACTACAAATGCATCTATTGAAACCTTTTGCAGGATGGTGGACACAGACATATCATATCTAAAGATCAGAACTAAGCTATTGAAAGTGGTGATAAAGGGTCATTAAAAGTTTAAAAAACAGGCAGATAAGATGATAACTGGTTACAGAATCAGGACAGAAAAAACTAAACGGATGGTACACAGTAAACCAATTAAAGGGATTATATTGAAACACTAGAGATTACTTAAAACAGACCTCTTACTAAAGCCAACTTTTAAAGATCCATTATTCTCAAATAAGAAATGAGAGAACATTAGAGATGAATAAAGGTTAATTCATCCATGTATACTCCTACCAATCCATTTTATCAACCCAGATTAGGCTGTTAGTGATGCCAGCATTGCATATAAGGCAACAACATGACTTCAATATCGGCAATATCTTCAAGCAACCACTGATGGGTAAGAGTTAAGTTGCAAGAGTTGTAAGAAAATGTGACCCTGACCAATATGGAGTCTCTACCTCTAGTACTTTTTTCCTGACATCTACACATCTTAATTACATCTTTTATCAGAAATCACTTCTAGTTCATAAATAATGACAGAAAATACCAAACTCCAAAAACTAACTAAATTATCCTATGACTTCCAGCTTTCTATGACTGCCAACTTTCTAGTTCAGTAAAGAATCTCGCGACTGTTAATTGACTGCTTTCAATCTTTACTTTAAAAAATGAGAAAAAATTTACATTTTCCAACACCAAATGAGGTAATCGATCTCAGCAGAACTATAAAATTGGGTGTCAAAATAATGGATGCAGTTAATAGGATATGGGTGCAGTTTTCTTTAGTAACCTTAACTACGGCATGGGAAAATGAAACGTTTAAAGCTTTAACTTATATTTTAGTGAAATATTATAACCACCCCAATTTAAAAAAATAAAAGCTCTGAATGCATTGTTTAAAAAGAGCACCATACCTTATGACGCTAACAGCACCCGTTCTCTTCTCTGATCTAAGCTCTATGATCTCGACTATCTCTGTACGGAAGTAGAGTCACTGGCTGGAATCCAAGCAAAATCCAAACTAACGACCCGCAGAGGCGTTCATGTTTGCCACGATAGCATCCTCGTCGTGCCAATCTTTACAGTCGAAAGAATTGTTCAAAAAGATTCGTTTGCACGGTAAAAAATTATCAATGGTATTGGGTAGTTTTTCTACACAATTTGCTATTGCAGCTGTAGAATATGCCCATGAAAATTCCGTGTGAAAGTGCTCCTTTATTAATATACCCCAGTGGACCCGACTGGCGTAGTGATTAAGAATGTTGTTGTTGTTGTTGTTGTTGTTGTTGTTGTTGTCCTGTCCAGAACCGGCTGGAGACAGGGACACCGGGGGAGTGTTTACGGCTTATATTTATATATTTATATTTATATCTTCCACACATTGCGAATAAAAACCATGACTCTACCAAAACAATTTAGAATACCAAAACTAAGCAATTTTCCACACAGGTACGTCTAAATAGTAATCTAAATCAAGCCTTTACATTTATAAATTACACCAGACTTTTTTCAGTCCACTTCTACCTTACCCTAGCCAGCCACGCTGACACTTTTAAATATCCAGAGGGAATGTACTAATTTAAGTTTAAGTTTTCCTAATTGTCTTCCTCACATTGAAAAAAAAGAACTATATCTTAACAATTCAACAAGCAAAGTAAGAAAAAATAAAATGATTTATGCTAACGTCTTGGTGCCAGATACCACAGGACACCCAGGGGTCTTGTAGAGTCCATGCCTCGGTGGGTCGGCACTGTTTTGACGGCACGCGGAGGACCAATATTGTATTTGCAGGTGGTTATAATGTTTTATATGTAAGTGCCTCATGAATCGATCAGTTCTTTTCCACTTAGTCTTTCCGTTATCCTTGTTTCCGTTCATGTGTCCTGTGGTTGTTTTTCAGATCTGTTTCGGTCCAGGTTTTCCCCTTCGCCCGCTACTCCAGCATCACACCTGTCTTGCATTACTGTTTAGTTCGTTTGTATAATTACCTGCCTGTATATTCGACCCGGCTCTGTTTTTTGATTTCCCGATTGCCTGCCCGTTTGAACCGCTTCCCTTCCTGTCTCGCGCTGTATATTCGACCCGGCTCTGTTTTTTGATTTCCCGATTTCCCACCCTTTTGTACCTTTGCCAGTACAGATCTGTTCAGTAAACCGTTTTTTGCTGCCTACCGTTCTGTCTCTGCGATCTGCTTTTGAGTCCTGCACGCAGCCTGACGCCCGCCTGCTTGGTTCCTAACAGTGAAAGGCAGGGTGTCAGAGCAAGGGCTGGCACAATTTGCTGCTTTTTTTGTAATGTTAATCAAAACATGTACAAAAGAGTTTGTATAGGTGGTTCCCACGAAAGACACCACAACTGCTGACAATATGTTTTAGTTCATTGGAGAAATAAGGTACAGACCTGCCAAAAGCTGAGGTTGGCCACAAACGAGGCAACATATATGATGGGTGCAAGAGTTATAGTTGGGGCAACAAGTTTAATAGAAAAGGATGTGCGTTCATTCCTGACCATCAGTTTGACAAGGGTACATCGAATTTTACACTATATAAAAAGGCCAGTTGAATCAAAATGTCATCATTGAGCAAAACCATACACTAAAACCCTTCGCAACTGGGTTTGCAAAATGAACACACCAACGTTGCAAATATACTACATCTTTAGTAATGGTAACATGAAACTTTCAATACATGAACACATGAAAGTGAATAAGAAAGCACAATAAGGGTTAACTGTGTTGAGTAGCGTCCAAGAGGTGTGTGATGGCTGTTTTAGAAAGAAAAAAAAAAGAAAAAAAAGTTGGTTGTTAGTTTTGTGTTTGTTTAGCTTTCCTTTGAATGGGTGGTTTTTCTTTTGATATTAATTTTGCTTTTTATAAGGAACTTTAAGTTTGTTTAAAGTTATGCCAGATAAAAGGCTTACATCCTCCCTCAATGCCTGGTTCTCTGGATGCTCTTTGACCCAGCATGCCCTTCTGTGCTATACTCTCCTTTCGCAAACAAGTCAAGTCTTTGATGCCATTGCCAATCATTTTTTCTCTGAATCAGTACTGTTCAGATTAAAATTCAGTTTTTCTGTCAATGTCTCCCGGTGTTCAAGGTCCTTTTCCCGTCACCTTTATACCACTATTTTTACCATGATATTTGATATATTTTGTATAGTAAAACCTCAGGTGCAGAGGGATTTTTTTTTCTATTACTGGGCCTCATATGACCAATTTTTCATTGGATATACTAAAACCTGGGATACCCACTCTTGGAGGGCAATGGAGACAGCCTCCTAACCACTAACTTACTGGTGAAGACAAATCATACACTCTTCAGTCAGGTTTCCCAATCTAATGCAGGCCAGGGTTGGCCCATATTGTCAAGACTTCCTAATTTGATCATTTCACGATCCCCACGGGATTTTAAAGGCCAGGTCAGAGACCCAACTCCCCCAAAAGCCGTTGATGTATTTGATGCAAACCTCAACTTTCATTTACCATATTAGGGTATAATATGTAAAACAGTCCACTGGGTTCATTGGACTAAAAATAAACATTCTCAAGGGATTCACAAATACACAAAAAAATGCTTGTTTTTTTCTCTCCCAGCAAACAAAAAATTATAATTAATATTATAATGAGTGAAAAAATACTGTAGTTGCTACAGAGTAATCTGATATTCTTGGCTGTGCCCTTTGTCACCGTGTGCCCGCAGGTGGAGGCCGGTGGCTAGTTATTTGGCAGCTAGGAGGCCTGTGTGCCCCTCCACTAGGGGCATAGCCAGTCTCACGTGTCATGTAATCTCTGGGCAGCCAGGTCTGCCTGAGTCAGCCATTCTCTATGACCAGGGTGTGGTTTGATGGGCCATATATTGGAGTGAGTGTGGCTGACTTTTCCTCAGTTGCATTCAAAACCTGAGTGCTCTTTTTTATATTGATAAGTGTGATTTGGTTCTTCTCTTTGTATCTTTAGAATAGTGGGGGGTTTTTTACAGTTCAGCATGTAGGGTTTTGGTTATCTATTTGTCCTATTTGGTGTAAGCCTGTTGACTGTGTGTGCCCCATACCTCACTCCCATACCTCACTCCCATACAGTGCAATGGCCATGACGACCCTGTTAATTAGCTTTAGCCAGGTTTTGACTGGAATATCAATTTTGTAGAATCTTCTTTTGATGGTATAAAAAAGTCTTTTGGCTATTTCCATTAGTGCATTTGCTGGCAAGTTGAAGTACACTGGTGCGTTGATGGTCAGATCTAGTGTTAGATTACAACAGTAAATGTAATTTTGTAGTCCTTGGGATGTTGGGATGCAGCAATGGGTGCGTAGATTTATTCATCTTGTAAAAGCAGGAAATACAGGAGCGATACAGCATGGAAAATGGCATATCTTCGCCTTCAACGGAGCTTTCCAATCCATTCCGTTCCTTAAACCCTCCTCATTGTTATGAGTTCAGTTCTGCTTAGATGAAGATAAGGCAAGGACACCACACCATACGTCACTCCGGAATGAGAACCTACTCACGAGATACGATAAATAATGTCGGTGAAAAGGAAAAGAACTAGCGTTATTAGATTTGTGGAAAAATACAGAAACACTAAATAAATAAATCACAGATAGATGAAACAATGCTGATATTTATATATATATATATATATATATTATTCTTTAGGAAGCAGGAGAAATAACATTTTGTCTTTAAAAAGTTTGTGTTGCTTAAGTATTTCTTTAAAACACAATCGCTTCTTAAATCTTTACATTGTCGTTCGTAAATGGTTTGTCGTTTGTAAACTGGTTGAAAAGGTTTATTAATTGATAAATTAAGAATTATCCATACAGCCAAACCTACCAACTATGGCACAACACTTGCCAATACAATTGAATGGCACTTTTGTATTTAAGATTTATATAAACTGGAAAACTGTTACTAACTAAAGATTAGGCATGAAACACCAGGCATGAAACATAAATTTGAAGTAGGAATCTTAATCCGTGATTAGTAGTGTGACATAATAAGCGTCAAATGCAAATTATGTTGACTATGGTTTTTTAATAGCTAATACAAGCCAATTAAATCCAGCATTAACTGGGTGGATTATTTGAATATTTCAGATGCGTGTCCAACATAATATTATTATTTGGATGTTGTGACACGCTTCAGTCTAGTGAACATGTGCGAGAAGGGTTCGGGCATGCCCATCAGCACCGGCTGTAACGGTAATTACAAATATATTTTAACAGCATGTCATCCCTCAGTAGTAGCTACAGATGCTTAGTCCGTTAAGCTAGTATTATTAAAACTGAATGCACAGAAGAAGGAAAAACTGATTTTAATTAATTCAAGAAACACGTGGGGTCAGGGGCTGATTTAGAAAATGAATAAAACCCGAAAACTGGAAACCCCAAGGGTACGCATCCCACAGTTTAGGATCGACAGTTTTAATTTTTCAAGCAAGCTAGGTATATTGAACCTCTACTTTCCAATTGGAGTGATCTGGGATTGGCATAATGGTGACAGTCATAACACTTTAATCAAGTCTCTGATTATTTGTCTTTATCTCTGTCCCCCCCGCATTCCACTTTAATGAGAACATGTCTAAGATAAGACCTTAAGTCAGCATATTAGCACTCTGTTTACAGAATGTGTATATGGAAATGCAATTGGTGCAGCATTGTTGACAGAAATATAACTAAAAAAGTAAATATTATTATTAAGCACAACACACTCAATTGCCAAAAGTAGGGGAGTCGTGAGGGATAAAATACATTGAGAAAGGTTTGTTTAAACTGAACACTGGATGCGTATAAAGTCTGAAGCTGCCATCCTGTGGTATCTTTATAAAATGCAGGTTCAGTTCACGAATTACACCGGGGCAAATGTGACACCCTGTAGGTAAACTCCCGGAGAAGGGGGAAAAAACAATTATGCCTGATTATAGTTTAATAAAATTACCAAATTTGTTATCAAAGCAAACTTTTTTTTTTGTTTACAGGTAAAAGCCTAACTACATACACAAACACATTACTTCTGACTAGGTTTATCTTTTTAGCGACAACTTCCTGCAACACCGGGCTGTCAATTGATGTTTGTAGACATTTCAAGTTATAGCTATTTGAACCGTGCCCAGTGCTTAATAACGTTTTATTTATACTAGTTTTCAACACATTCGAGGGTGTTGTTTATATAGTAACACTGGTACTTACTAATTGAATGTTCTATTTGACACATTTTAACGGTATTTAGTACTTTCCATTATGAGTTAGTAGTTAGCCGTCTTTTATTTATTTGACAAAATAATACAAATTTTTAGTTAAAAAAAACCCGTAGTAGTGTTAATATATAACTTCATAGAAACCGAATGAGGTGTTCCATAAAAGTGCCGTCAAAAGTCGATTTTAAGAGTCAATTTTCGATACCAAATGTGTAATCTGACGCCAATACCTCTGTTTTACATGTCGCATACTGTATTTTTATTGTGTACATAAATCAGACACTCATACGAAAACAAATTCGTTTCCCACTTCTATAGAATATCAACTGCCGACGTTGTATTCAATTAAGAAAGCAGTAAGCTCTTTTCCTCAAATACTCAGAAAAAGACGCGTTGCTGATTGGTCAAAAAATCACAGGAACGAGCCAATTAATTATAGAAGCAATGTCAATGATTGACACTTAAACCAATCAAAATGTGTAAAGCGCAGTATTTGGGTTGTTCAAGAAACAAAGTTAACGCAGCAACCAACGGAGACAGTATAACTGCTCGTAGGCTATCTGGCCTTCCAATAGTAACGTAGCGTACCCGCTTTTGGGTGGATCTTCGAAGACAGAGGGGTGGGGTTTTCGGGGTCATTCAGTCTCTCACAGCCTCACTCTGTCGGCGTGCGTTTGAGGGGACGGGCGGTAGGAGTAGCAGGAGTCGCCGGGTGATACTAGACTACAACCGCTACTGGGGAGGCTTTTTGCAAATTCCATTTAACTTTATTATCAGTATTGACGGCGACAGTGTTACACAATTATTTCTTAGTATTTCCCCTCTGAGTACTGCAACAATTTGCCTCGCTGCATAGTCTGCTAGCTCGTCACCGGTGGGTGGAATTTAGGTGTTGGTAATTAGCCTGCTAGCCAGCTAATATTAGTTAGCTACCTCACTCTCATTTAATAGCAAAAAGGATAAAGTGGGCTGGCGTTGAACTCCTTCAACGCAAACAGCATCTCGCAACATACCTTCAAAGCCAACCTGACCGCTGGAAACGATATCGACATTTCCAACCCCCACTCCCTAACCCCATCACCTTTGCCCCTCTCCCTATCACCCGAAACACTGGAAATCCACAAGCGGCCGGGGAGCGGCGACGGGCCAGCGAAGCTGGGGGTGTTACCGGACCCGCACGGAGTCGTAGCGGCTACAGAGAGGCATAGCGGTGGGGACGGGACGACTAACATGGACGGGCTGGCGGTGGAGGTGCGCGGCTCGAACGGGGCCTTCTACAAGGTAAAAGAAAAGGAAGAAAAACACGAAGTTGTTTTTCGATGTGTACTTGTATTAAAAGTAGTGGTTGAGAACAGATGAAACGTTTCTTTTAAATCGTGTGTAATGATTATAGTTTCGTAGCGAATAAAAAAGGCCCGGAAAATCGCTTGCTAGGTAGCTAAGTGATAGTTAGCAAGCCAGGCGGGTCAAGGCTAGCCACCCGAGGGGCACGCTTGTCATGGCCTACTGTAATCCGTTCTGTGTCTAAGGTTTCGTAGGCAAAACCTACGTAGGCATTAATGATTATTCTTCTATGTAGGGACATTTAGTAGTTGGTGAGCAGGGCTACGATTTTATATTACGCTAGTAATAGTTCCGATAGTAGTTCCTCTCACAGCAGTTGGAATATTTACGTGATTGATGCTTTCTTGAGGTGATTCAACTAGCCGATTGTTTTCACTAGCAACATTTGCAACGGAAGATGATTCGGTTCTCAAAAAGACAGTTGCAGCAGCCATCCATGCTAGACGATAACATTTGACTGAAATTACCACATTGTGGCTGAGTCGCACGCCACAGGTTTTTACGTTGCTTTATTTGCATTACGAAGCGTTGCATTATCCTGAGCATCTTTCACGTAAAGCCATTAATTGACCCCTCAATCTAGTACATTCTTAACTTAATATACGTAGTCTCAGTGTCGATTCCCCTGCAATTGTGTAAGTGGCTCATGCGTTGAACATTTGTAAACCTGTCCTCTGTTCATCTTTAGTGTCAGATGAGAGTACTGGGTTGTGCAGATTCCTTCGCAGTGTTTCCCAGCCAGCTCTTGAAAGACGGGCACATGGTCCTCAGTAGCCTAAAGACGCAAATACAGCTATTCCAGACCTCATAAGGTCCGACTTTCGGACAAGATGGGAGAGCAACTGCACTTCTGTTTTGTTTAGGATGGCTGTTTTTTTAACAACTTTTTTTAAACCGTTTTATTGAGTTTTGAGGAAGCTGTTTGTCAGGTCAATTGTCCCAGGACATACTCAGATCTGCCTTGAGGAATGGGGACAGGTGTGAGAACAGGTGATGTTGACATTCAACACCCCCCTCCCGGCCCCCAGCCTCTTTGACTTCCCCCTCACTCGTCTCCTCTTTCTCTTCTTTAGACTTCATCACCCGTGGGCAGTGTGGCTTTCATCACCAAATGTGCTATTTTGTCCTGCTTGATTAAACCGCTTTTACAAATTTTTCATTGATTTGTGCCATCCTCTAGTGTGTTAGTTCCCAGCTACTTCTCAGGTGTTGTAGCATGAGTGTAGGTTTGACTATTGATGTGCCTAGCTTTGTTCCCAAAATTGGAAAGACTGCTGCCGTCCATATTGAAGGAATACATGGCATATTGGGGGCGGCTGTATTGTCTTATGGTGTCAGTGTGCAAACCGGGGTTATTGTGAGGAAAAACGCACAATTGGACAATTGTGGTCCATATTCGTGGCGGTCAACTCCAGTAATTTTGCTCTCCGGTTAAGGGGCAGCTGGAATGTGAAGGTCAGGCAGCCTCGAGGAGACCCATGGTTAGCCAACTGGCTAAATCCACCGCTATTCATTTGGTGCATTTCAGATGTAAGGTACAGGAAAAGCCAGAAAAAACTCTTCAGTAGGTAGAGTTCAGCGAAGTGTTACCGCTTGTTTTACAGAGCCGTCGCTTGTTCCATGCTTGGCACAACTTCGCCACAGGTCGTTAATTCTCAGTAGTCAGACCAAGGAACTTTTCTCATTCTGGCATTTTAGTTTGGGGAAATAAGCACAGACAACGTAACAGACTCTACCACACTTCAGAGAAAGTGGCATGTCGTCCGGTTACTTGGGTGACTGTTCCAATGCCAAATAAGTTATGAGAAATGATTGCCTGTACTACTCTTGTGAATAAAATATTTTTTGGTTGAGTGGAGTACAGCAAGTAATGGGAGAAAAAACCCCACCATACTTTAATTGCAAGCGATCAGGTTTTAGAGAAGGAGGGATGGAAACTGGAATTTGTAGATTTACATCTTTGAAATTCAAAACGTCCTGTCCTGTTTTAACGCCAATTGTTCCCATTGAACTTATTCCTTGTCCTTTATCGAAAAAACCAGTGTCTAAAAAAACTGACAGCTCCACCTAGTGGAGTGGTCTAATATGCTTTGTAATGAATTAAAACCATATTTCAACAAAACTTGTATAAAGCCTATTGTGAATTGTTCTGTGTTGAACACTAGGATCCATTTATTGAGGGTATTTCTTGCCTGACACTGAAATAAAAAAAAGTTTATCACTCGTTGTTTTAGTATTAGTTGAATCTTTAGTAAAATCTAAAAGTAATCGATCTCGCCCTAATCCATGGATGTTAATGCATGCAAGTTTGGCGCTTATTTATGTGCACATATTTATGTGCGTCAATGTATGAAACTATATCTAGGAAATGTAATACTACTCATACCAATGCCTGTCTATGTGAGGTAGATTTTTTTCCAGGGAAGAACCTGCTCTATCTAGTCAGATTCCTGAACTGGTAACTTCCTCTATCCTAATTCATACTATCCCCCTTTGCCCCAAATAAGGCGCTGTCACACAGGCAGTGGTGAGGGCCCCTTCCCCCATCTGGGCCTTAATAGCATGCCATGATTGATTTGTGGAGGGAGTGATGGACGGGGAACAGATTTCGAGGAGGGGTTTCTATCCTCTACCTCTGTGATTTTTGGATGGCACTTTCTCTCGGTCTCCCATCTCACTCTTTCCCTCTCCCTAGTGCCTGGCTCACAATCCCCCCTCCACATTCACAATATTCTCTCCCACATGCCCCAATGTATTCCTCTCTGTCTGTCACACTCATTCTGTCACATTTGAAACTGAGTGAATCGAGAGCACTCAGATACTGAGGCCTCTTGGTGTCTACTGGAGCACTGAATGGCAGAATTTGGTCTTCCGTCCCCCCCCCTTCCGTCCCCCACCTCTTCTGAGAAAAGCTGACAGAAGTTTAAGGAATATTCACTCAACTGAACTCTAAAACAGTTTTTTGTTTGGCGAGAATACTTCGAACCAGCCTAACTTTCACCGTTTGGGCAGTGACGATATTTTGTTCTTTTCAATCCATTATTAAACCCATCATAACTTTTTTTTTTCTCCTTTCAGGGATTCATCAAGGATGTCCACGAGGACTCACTCACTATAGTTTTTGAAAACAAGTAAGTCCAAGTTGTTACTTTATTTTATTTATATATATTTGATTTGTGCCGTTCTGTACAGAAAACTTATGTGTTGCGGACCATGCATAATGCTTCAGGTTCTGAACTATACAGATCTTTCAGCATCCTAGGCAAACTTCTGTCAGTGGTGAATCGCTCTGGGGTCAGTTTCTCTCGTTGAGGCGCATGCGTTCTAGTACCCTAGACAAACTTCTGTCTGTGGTGAATCGCTCTGGGGTCAGTTTCTCTCGTTGAGGCGCATGCGTTCTAGCACCCTAGACAAACTTCTGTAAGTGGTGAATCGCTCTGGGGTCAGTTACTCTCGTTGAGGCGCATGCGTTCTAGTACCCTAGACAAACTTCTGTCAGTGGTGAATCGCTCTGGGGTCAGTTACTCTCGTTGAGGCGCATGCGTTCTAGCACCCTAGACAAACTTCTGTCTGTGGTGAATCGCTCTGGGGTCAGTTTCTCTCGTTGAGGCGCATGCGTTCTAGCACCCCTTTATAGCGCCCTTCTCTCCCCTTTTTTCGTAACTACCACCCGCTCTCTCTGTCTGGCTCACTGGCCAATCCCACTGCCCTAGTCACTTCTTTATCAGTTTGGCTTTTGCCGTCGCCTATGTTGTCCCTAAAAATAGTCCCCCGCGGTATGTGTGCAAGGGGTGCATGAAAGTGCACACTGTCATTCTTGAGATACTTCTACCCCCCCCAATCCCTTCCGTCCCTCTCTGGCCATCGTGGGGGCTGGGCAGCTACAGTAGTGTTGCATTAAGTCCCATATTAACGAAGCCATGGCTTTAGATATAAAAATAAACTACTTGTAGTAATCGACAACAAACTCCTGGCACTTGAAGTTTAAACATGGTTCTGTTTTTGAAGTTCTGTTTGTGTGGAAGGACATGGCGTTCGTCCAATGATCCAAGGAACGCTGGTAAAGGTTGTAAATGAACAACAAAAACTATGATTATTTGTCCCGTGAAAATATTTGTCGCTTGAAAGTTTAATGCACTTCCATATGTTTTCAGTTTTATTTGCTCATTTGGGACAGTTTTTATTATAGAAGTTGTAGCTCTATTTTGTGCCTCAGTGTGATTCCCTAGGGCCTCTGATAAAAGCTGCAGGTAGATAATTGTGGAAATAAACCTGCTTGATTTTGGGTGATAACTACAATCACAATATATACCTGCAGGACTGTCCATTCCGAGCAGTATAAAGCAGAATTTAAGCTTAAAAGGTTGGGGATGAAGCCTGAAAGAAGCTGATGGTTTATCATTGGATTTTCCGATACAAATGTAATGTGTTTTGTATAGTCTTAAAACTCGGCAGACTATAAATCATTTAAGAAAAAATGGCATAAAATTCTACATGGCTTGCCTATTTCAAATGCAGGGCCACAAATAGATATGATTGAACATGATGAACTGAAAGGGTAGGATAAACAAAGTTATAAAATATTAGATGATGTCTTTTTCTGTGACATCAAGTTAAATGTAATATTAAGATTCTGATGCAATAAACTCGGAGCCTTGCTATGTGTACACATACTTAATGTCCTAGCGAGTTGTCAATTACTTGCGTTAGCCAATTAGTTAGCTACTATAGACTAGTGTACTTTACTGAACATCTTGATTAATGCAGTATTTTATATTGACTCCCAAGCAGAACTGTAAACGGTCTGATGGTAAGGTGTCCAAAGCAAGGAGTTGGGTCCAGTAGGTTAAAAGTATTAAAAATAAAAACTTGATGAAATCTAGGGAAACGCAATGTATCGTAATGTGCCTAAGTTCATGTGATGGCAGAACGTGACTCCAGTGTTCACATTCGCTCTGGATTATCACCCACTCATTCTTTGCTTGTCCCCTTCTAAGAATCAAATTGTCTAGGACAGAAATGTGTTTTTTAAGCCACACTTTTTGAAGGAAAAGTGCTGTTGACCAGCTGCTGCAGTGTGCTAAGTCTGAAACGGCCACATGGAACCATTAGAGTGATACTGCTTCACACTGAAATTCTAATCCGGTTTTAACAATAAATCAGAATGGTTATCAACAAAGATGCAGAACTGTTCCCCTAAGTGTTACGGTGACTTGGCAGGGTGTGTGGCTGTAGACATGGATGTAGATATACTGCTTTCGGTTTCTGTGTACGACTTTCTGTCAGATTTACCCTTAACGGATTGGTCCATCATGGAATCCTAATGAAATTAAATCACCGTTCTTCTCGAAAATGGCTTTCAGGGATTTATCCCTTCCCAATGTGCATGTTCGATCAGTACACGCCTGTTTGTGTCTGACGCGATGCTTTGATTTTTGTGTAAATGGGCAGTTATGCCATTTGTTTTAGAAATAAACGTTTCCCCTGCCCTTTTTTTTTCTTGCTTATAAACTGCTATGTTATGATTTATCTGAAGCCTTGCAGGCTTGTAGGGAGTGATCTGACTGTGATCACCCAGTTGCTAGACCAGTGGTAGTTGGGGCCGAGTTGGTCACATGTTACAACCACCGTGACTCAGGTGCTGTCATTTTGTCACACCCCATATGACTAGAGAATGGCCACCGGATAGTTGGCAATGCTGCTTAAAATTTACCCTCAACTCTAATAGTAGCCTGCCAAATGTATATTCGCTTTAAGTTTGAAATGTGAGATGTGGATGTCCAATAGAAGACAACCGTGACTTGTAAAATATCACTCGCATGATTTGTTGGCTTTTTGGCTCGAGGGGGCTTTTAGTCATCAGTATAAAAAGTTTAAAACTTTTAAATAGCTTCTATGTGGAAGGTAACTGGCTTTTCCCGGCAAACGCGTCGTTTTGCACGACATTGCAGCAATGTTGTATGAACGTTCTTCGTTTGCTAGACTTTTTCCGATTTTTCGTCTCGTCTAATGAGCGTTGTCGTGTATGAAATGCAGTATCCCGCCATGCCTATTAAACTGCTATGCATCAGTGACATGAGAAGACTTGAGTACTACCCCCATCCCAGATCAATGGGCCAAGCGGCCCTGTATTTTTAGGCATTGAGTGTTGAGTGGTGAGTTTGAGCCCTCACATCACACACCAAATGCGCCAGATAAATAGGTCATGTTTTTCTATTGAAGCAATTGGGGGGGGGGGGTTGATTTGACTGTCTTAAGGGATGCGTCACTGGTCTGTTATAAATCTTAATCGGGGGTACCTGGGACACGGGTGCCGGGTACGAAGCTGACCCCCTGACGATGTGTGCTCTCTGCTTCTCTCCGACAGCTGGCAGCCCGAAAGACAGCTGCCCTTCAGTGACGTGCGACTGCCGCCCCCCGCTGACTATCAGAAGGACATCGGAGAGGGCGAGGAAGTGGAGGTAGGGCTATCTGATGGCCCTGTGATGGCCCTTCACACCAAAGCTCATCACGTCGCCCATGTGTCGCCAGGAGTCGATTTGATTTATTTCAGTCCACGGCAGGTCCATGCATGAATCGGCACTGAAGTTCTCTCGGAAGATGGCCAAGAAAGAAGTTGTCGTTTTGTAGTTTCCTTGATGGTTTGGATGTCTAAAAAGACCGTACAAAACGTGCGTTAGTTTGAACATGTGTCAGCGCCTTATTTGTTATGGAAAATAGTTTTTCTCCCATTGTATTTTACAATTTGAACCCTTTATTGTGTTGTGCCTAAACGAGGTTAAGTGAGGGGAACAGCAGCAGCAGGCAACTTTGGTGTAACGTTCTCTTCACAGTCAGTGACCCCACCCCCATTGTCTTTTGGAGATGTCCTTTTAGTCTGTCTCCTACATATGCCACACTGTCTGTGCAGGTGTACTCCAGAGCCAATGAGCAGGAGCCATGTGGCTGGTGGATGGCCAGGGTTCGAATGATGAAGGGAGAGGTGAGTCGGGTGCTTTTTGTGGGCCTTTCCCATTGTGACCGCTCGGAGCTTGCTTGGCGACAGGATCTCTTGGCGATGAGGTCTATCTCTAAGCCAGGGTTGCAAATGGCAGATCTGGGGCTACACTCCTGCCATTACCTCATCGGGTGTGCCGATTTCATGCTTTTGCTTGGCTCTACAGTATCCCGAATTATTTAAAACTGTCTTCCAGCGTACCGAGGTGTAAGGGCACTTGGTACGAATTGTATTTGTTTCAATGGTCGCATGATCAAACATTACCTGAAAAATGTTTTGGTCTCTTTGTGAATTTTCCGTTTCCATCTTTAACTGCAATTTTCATTGCTTAGATTTACCCCTTGAATGCTTTGTTTTGAGTGTTCCTGCGTTTGATTGTTGGAATTTAGTATAGCTGGTATATTGGAGTTTCAGTTCTGGTTTCATTGTGGTTTGTTTTGCGCTGGCTTTCTGGGCGTTTGTGTCACTGACTTCACAATGTCCCTGTCGCCCCCCCCCTCCAGTTCTATGTGATCGAATACGCCGCGTGCGACGCCACCTACAACGAGATCGTCACGTCGGAGCGGATCCGGCCCGTGAACCCAAACAGCCCCTCCTCCCGCAACTCCTTCCACAAGGTCCCCATCGCAGTTCCTGAGGACCTGAGAGAAATGTGAGCCGGCTTCCTCCTCCCCTACCGGGCAGGTTCTCACCCCAGCCCTGGTGGTTTTCTCTCGTTGAATAGCCTTCAGTCTCAGTACTGTGTGAGTTTGATTAGGACAATAATTAGTTGGTTGGTTTGAAAGCAGGGATGAAAATCTGCACCCCAGGGGTGTTCCTGGACCAGGATTGGAAACCCCTCTTACAGGAATTTGGTTTCTCATCACTGAGTTCACCAGCAGGGGGACTCCATTGCAATCAATCAGTATTGTTGCACAGGCTCAACAGATGATTGCTATTGTGACTCTCTGGGAAAACGGTACTGGTGGATCCAGTGGACACTGCTTCCAAGAACCTTTAAAAAGCCTAGTGGTGTGCAGTTATTGTGCTGTGTCTAAGACTAGTCTGAAGCTGTATGGGTTATTGGCGCAGTAGAAATCCATCAGGTGGCTTTTACCTTTGTGTCTGAGACTACTCTCTGTACTGTGCTCTGCAGCTGTATGAACGATGCCGTACACAAAGACTTCAGGAAAGCCATCGGAGCCAACTGCATCTTCTACAACTCTGCCTCCCACGAGCTTACCGTGCTGGTCAGTGCAGCCTGTCCCCCTCTGCCTCACCCTCCCCACGTGCAGGCACCTTGTCCTGCCTATTTGGGTTTTCTGGGGAGAGATCAGTCATTTATCTGGCTCACTCTGTCTCCACCCCTCCCGTCCTGTCCTTTCCAGTCCACGAATGAATCGACGGTGAAGCGCGCCGCGCTGTTGAGTGACATGCACTTCCGTAGCATCCGCACCAAGCTAATGCTCATGTCCCGGAACGAGGAGGCCACCAAGCACCTGGAGGTACCTCTCCCCAAACTCGTCCGCCGCTTCTCCCGTCAGGCTCGCGCGAGTACAGAAGGAGCTGGTCTCACTTATACTCATACCCACGCACACAGGAACAAGGAGGGGGGGTCATCAGTCGGCAGGGAACTTTATCTCATGCTCGCACACGTGAATTTACCCGCTGATCAATGTACACTGCGAGCACAAAACGTTGAGTTCACCTTTTGGAGTTCTGTCTCTCCTCCCCCGCATCTCTTTGTGGGACAGACGAGTAAGCAGCTGGCGTCTGCGTACCAGGAGGTGGTGAGGGTGCGAGAGGACCTGATGGGGCTGGCCATCGGCTCCCACGGCGCCAACATCCAGCAGGCCAGGAAAGTCCCAGGGGTGACCGCCATCGAGCTGGAGGAGGAGAGCTGCACCTTCCGGATCTACGGAGAGGTGAGGGCGGGCAAATGGCAAGCACCAGCCCACAGCGTGACACACAAGTTGTATTCCTAATAAAGGATTTGAAGCAGGGCTGGCGATTTACCGATTTAGGGGCAGATTCCCCAGCTGCTGATACTGGTCTAGATTAAAACTACCTTTTAAAAGCTTCAGATTCAGCCCGGGTAACAGCGTTTCCCTTGCAGACCCCAGAAGCCGTGAAGCAGGCTAGGGTATACTTGGAGTTCAAAGAGGACTACTTCCAGGTTCCCAGGAACCTCGTTGGTAAGTTTTGTGTCTGTATGGACGTGGGGGAGGGTGTATTTTCCCACTGTGCAATTGTCCATCACGGCCTTGAAAAGTTTATCTCTGAGAATGCTGTTTAGTGTTGCCGAGTCAAGTGTCAAACCCAGCCTCTTGATCTCCCTTTGTCTCCCACCAGGGAAAGTGATCGGGAAGAACGGCAAAGTTATCCAGGAAATCGTGGACAAGTCCGGGGTTGTGCGGGTGCGAATCGAGGGAGACAATGATAAGAAGCTCCCCCGAGAGGAGGTAGGCAGACAGGCCGCGAGCAGGGAGGACCCTGCTGGCCAGAATGAGGTGAATGAACCGCCTTGTCAGTACAACTGTCAGTACCAGGATGTAAGGCAGTATGTCATCCATTTTCTAGCTGTTCCGTGGGCCGGTCTTGGGGCATGTGGGCAGAATCACCTTGCATCAGCTGGATGGCGGCTGCTTGTTAAAGCTGGCATCAGAACTTTTTGACGTTTGCCTCAGTTTTTGCTCATGGTGTCTGCCGTTTGTTCAGCCTGCTCGCGATGCTTAAGGTTATGTTTGTATACATCGTACATTTCATCGAGTTAGAGTGAAAAATTAGCATAGTAAGGTTCCAGTGGGTAAAGTTTCATATTTGCGTGAAGAAAATAAAATGCTTGTTACGCTTGAAATGACTGTCAGAGTTCCACCCAAAACGAGCGCTTGGAACTACAGTGGAAGGTCCTGAGGCTACCTGCCCGTTTTCTCCCCTATTTGCAATGGCCATTATTTTAACTGGGTACCTTGCAACTAGGAAGACTGAAATGGGTCCTCCTGTCTCCCAGTCATTAGCATTTAGCACACTGCAGCCTGCACCGCACTTTACAGGATGACTGACGCATTGGTCTGCGGCTGACTGATCACTGACTGCCAGCTAGAGCTTCTGCTCACACCTCACCTTTGTCCCCCCCGTCGTTCTCAGGGCATGGTCCCGTTTGTCTTCGTGGGAACAAAGGAGAACATCAGCAATGCGCAGGCTCTGTTGGAGTACCACGTGGCGTACCTGCAGGTGGGTCTGCTGTTGTCTGCTGTCGCCTCTGGCCGCCAGCGGGAGGCAGTGTTCTGCCGTCTCCGGTTACTCTGGAGTGGTATCTGTGTGGTAATGAATGTTAACGCTTGGTGAGGAGTGAACAGATTTGTAGCAGGTATTGCCCTGAAATGAACACCTTTCTTTGACTGCCACCATACTATTGTAGGAGCATTGTGGTTAGTATGGGGAACTGTGGAGGGGTCGGGAGAAACCAGATTGGTTGCTTGGTCCCCCTCCCACCTCCTGCGAAAGCTGCTGAGAGTGCCTCATTTTGTCCTTACCCCATGCGCTTTTTAAAATAGCCCCTTACGTGTGTGGGGTGGGGGGGGGGGGGGAAGGTGAATGGCAGTCGTGTGGATTTCAGAAGCTTTGGACCTCAGCCTCCCAAAATAACCCCCACACCTCCCCTCACCTCCCATAGGGCTCAGCTGTTGTCCAGGAAAGTAGCAGCTGTCGCGTTTAGACTGTCCCCCTACCCCTCCCTCCGCCTGAGTCCCCCTGCACTATCTGCCCAGATATCAGACGCCTCCACCTCCCCCCAGTATACCCTCGCAGTCGTTGGAGAGAACTTGTGGGTCAGATTCCCCCTATCCCTCTGGTAGAGACCGAGATCTGCTGCTGGGCTTTATTAGCAGGCATGCCTGAGGCTTGCTGTCTGGTTATGCAGGAGGGGAGTGGTCATTCTGACCTCTCTTTAATGTTCACTCTCAGGGGTACTCATGATCTTCCTGGGTCGTACTTAAGTGTGGGAAATGGACACGCACGTGTGCATGTTTGATGTAGTCGTGCCGTTTTGTGCGGTGGCTTGACTGACGTGTCATTAAACGGGGCACCCATGTTTTATGCGTGTGAGTGACAGGAGGTTGAACAGCTGCGTTTGGAGCGCCTGCAGATTGACGAGCAGCTGCGGCAGATCGGAGTGGGCTACCGTGCGCCCCCTAGCCGGGTCGGGGCCCCACCAACAGGCGAGAGGGAGAGGGGATACCTGACGGACGACAGCAGCAACTCCATCCACGGTTCACGTACCTACGGGGGGCGGGGCCGTGGTCGCCGGACCTCCAACAGCCAGTTCTCCGGTTATGGTGAGGGGGGCGGTTGGCCCGGAAGTGATTCCTGCTCACGTTGTCACCTGGAGCCGCAGCATGTGTTGATGGGCTTCCGTTCTCCACGCGTGGTAGGTACGAACTCGGAGCTCTCTAACGCCTCTGAGTCGGAGGAATTGAGTGAGCGAGAGCCGCGAGCCCGTGGCGCCGGCGGAGATGAGAGAGGCGCCCGCAGAGGGGGCAGGGGGCGTGGAGGAACTGCAGCCGTCGGGCGGGGCCGTGCAGGACCAGGTGGGCGCCCAGCCAACCATACCATCAGTTCTGGTGAGATCCTGCTGAAAAACCTCCAAACTTTATTTAAAAGCTGCATTTTAATGTGATCAAAGCTTGTAAAAACTGTAATGCATGATTCGGTTTTAGTAATGCCAATTAAACTGACTAGGCATTCCTGCTGTGAATGTAAGGCAATAACTTCTGGCCAATGATTGGTGGTTCCCCTTCCCCAGTGCTGAGGGACCCCGACAGTAACCCCTTCTCCTTGCTGGAGGGAGAGGGCGAGCAGGGTGGCGACACGGATGCCAGTGAGAGCATGGGAGGAGGCGGGGACCGCCGGAGACGCTCGCGCCGTCGCCGTAACGACCAGGAGCCCAGCCTGATGGACGCGGCTGCCGAGTCAGACGGCCAGGCCGTCGCCAGCGAGAACGGGCTCGGTGAGGCAACCGTAGGGAAGAGTCTGTTCTCTTCTCGGCTGCCTTTATCCGTGATGTATGCCAGTTGCTGTGTTGTCAGAAGGTTTAGTGTTCACTTTCTGTCTCAGAGGAGGACGGCAGACCCCAACGCCGCAACCGTAGCCGCCGCCGCCGCAACCGCGGCAACCGCCCAGAAGGTGGTTCTGTCAGTCGCGAGAGACAGCCAGGTGAGACGGTAGTCAGTAGGCCTCAGGAGAGAGGTGTGGGTCGGCTGACCTCAGCCAGCACTGGTTCTTTGTGTACTGTTGCAACAGGTCTCTGTAGGGTGTCTTTTTAAGGCAGGCCCTTTGTCTCAGGACTATAGCCAAGAGCGGCTGCTTTTAGTGAAATTGTCTTTTTGCGTTTTCTCTCCAGTGACCGTGGCGGACTACATCTCCCGCGCCGAGTCCCAGAGCCGACAGAACCTGCCCCAGAAAGAGGAGACACAAACTGCCCCCGAGCCCAAGGTCTTAACAGGCATTCCAACATCTACACATCACACCCAGGAAAAAACGGCTTTCTCCTGAGCCCCACACGTTCGCACACGGGAATGCGGTAGTGCATGGTAGTGGATGTTTGCTGATGCGTGCACGCCTGTTCCTCTGCGGTGTCGGAGACGGGGCCAAGCTAACCTCCTGTCTCTGTCCTCCTCTCTCGCGCGCAGGAGAACGGCAGTGATGCTCGGGACGAACGCACTCCGGCCAAGCGCTCCCCTAGCAACGGCGTGGCCACGCCTGGCGAAACCCTGGCCCTGGTCAACGGGGTCTCCTAAAGGAATGGCTGAGCCCCCTTACGCCCACGTCTAGAGCAAGACCTCATGGCAACACTGACCCTGCTTGCATTTACTTAAACCTTAAAACCGATGAGCGAAAATCGACAAAATACCTGAATTCATACAAGAGTGAGAAAAAAAAAACGACAGAGCATCTACTTAAACACACATAACAGTGTATGTTATTCTATCTATCAGTACTTAGTGCTTATTTAAAACTAGCTTGCCAAAAAGAGAGCTGGTGGATATGACCTATGACTCCATTTTTAAGAAATACTGAATACAGAAACAGGACGTGACTTTTTTCCCCCAGATGGGTCAAATTTTTTTTTTTGTATTACTGGTTTGGACTTGTGGTCGTGCTCTCAGAGTATAGAGACAATACTTAACAGTATTAGAGAGGCAGCAAAAAAGGAGGGGGAGTTCTTGTAACCTGGGGGTGGAGCCTGCAGAAACGACTGACAGTTGTCTTAACTCGGTGGTGACAGAAATGAGTTAATTGAAAAAGACATTGTGCCTTGAATTTGAAAACTTGAGTTTGTTTTTTTCTTTTTCTTTTCTTCCTCCTCCTGCAGGAGGGAAAAGTTTATTTATTTTTGTTTTTATTTTATTACTGTTGGCCTGGAGAGAGAGCGAGGCAGAGCAGAAGGGAGGGGTGAGGGAGGATAAGATGCAGTGGACTGGAAGATGGAGAGGCCTGTTGGTAAGAGCAGTCGTGTGCCAAAACCGTTCAAGGCGCTTGTTCTCAGGAAGACGTAGATGAGGAGGGATCTGTGTGTGCGTGGGGCCCTGGGGGGGGGGGACAAAGATGCACCAGGAAGGAGAGTGGCAGTAATAAAAAATAAAGCAAGCGATGCAGACGGCTCGGTGTTGGACGGGTATAGGGTGCCCCCCCCCCCCCTTTTAATCCCGATGACGAGAGGTGCCGCTGATCCGTTCTCCTACTCTACAAGAGCGAGAAATCGGGCCGATGTCCTGCTCTGTCCCAGTGCGGCCTCACCACAGACGGCCTGACCACACAGAGAAATGGATTGATTTTATTTTTTCCATCCAGTTTAGCTTGCTAGTCCCTCCTGTCCTGGGCCTTCATGGGGAGATCAGGTCGTAGGTCAGCCCCGGGTTCCCCGTTGACCACTACGTCGCATGGTCACGCGTGACTCCCAAGGGCCAGGCAGCGAGTTTGAATGATGGAAAGGGATGGAAATCGGCACACCCTGAGGCTAAGTGTGACAAGTCAGTCAGCCTAGCATCTCCTAACCACACACACACACACACACACACACACAAACTCTAACTCAAAATTCTGATACAGAATCCTGTTTAACCCCTCAAAGTGAGAGCACTGGAATTTGTCATCCCGTTGGAGAGATGCTGTTGTAGTAAGTGATGACCGCGAGAGATAGTGAGGTCTTGTCAGAATGGTGCTCCTGTGGATGTGGGTTGTAATGTGGTCAAAGTGGAGCATCTAGACGGCTCCTCAACACATAACTTTCATCTGGGTTTCCGCTCGACTTTTTGTTCTTTCCGCATCATAAAAAAAATAAATAAAATGGAAGTGAAATCAGTTGTCTTCTATACTAAATTGAATGTGTGCTGTTTTCATTTGCATGAAGTGTATTGCGTTCCCCGCTAAAGGCTAAGACTTTCCCAGCGAAGGGTAACTGGCAGTACTGCGCCAGTTGAGTTCAACACTTCTGTGGTCAGCGTTCTGTTTTTCTTTGCTCAGCTGTGGGCTGGCATTTATTTTTGTGATGAGCAGATATTGCCTTTTTTGAACATTAGCCAGACACACGTGTTTGTGTGTTTAAAAAAAAAAAAATAATTTAATTTCTCAAATGTGTTAAGTACATTTTTACAGAAATTGAGATTTGATGTATATGTAGTCGTACTGTGATGCTTTTAACCTTTTTATTTATTTAAAAGCAGTAATACTGCCTTAAATATTAAACAAATTTTTTTTTTGGCCAAGAATTATTTTTAAGTGACTTTGCAGCCCTCTGTCTATATCTGCGTGTACCATTTTTGGAGTTAAGGTCTACGTTTTTCCTAAAAATAAAATTTATTTTTGCGACCCACTGCTTTAAGGCATGGTACAACAAATTTAAAATTTTAACTGCTAATAGTCTGTGCATTTCTCACATCTGTGATTGAACGGCTTTGATGGTTCATTGTAATGTCGTAGTGTTATGGGTGGATAATTGGCCTATCCCAGGTCTGTTTTCTCTCACGGTTGGGTCATATGTTTCTAAGAAGAGTGTTCAACTCCCTGTAGTGTCGGTGACTTGACAGAAACGGCCAAAATCTTAAGATAATTAAGAAAATGCATAGATAAGCAATTCTTTGTCAATATGCCAATCGAACTTTATTTGCTATAGCGTGCATATTTACAAATATTATTTTCAACAAAGCACTTAACAGATTTTCCATATAAGAGGCCGCGGTGACAACTGGAAAACTATATAACTGACAGGTGTAGAACCTGACTGAAGTAATTGGTGAGGAGCTGAATATAGAGCTTAGAAGCTTCAGGGTTTTGCTGAATGCCTGGACTACACTTTTGGTGATGCCCCTTCCCTTCCCCTGGATTTATCTCAGTTTATCTCTCCCATGCCAGGGAGAGGGGGACAAAAAAGACTCCAAATTAAAGCAAAATATGGTAATATGGCCATGAAGCATGCACGGTAAGCTCTTTGCACCTGAAGATTCTATGTTTACCCTTTCTCTTCGCTGCCGAGATGAACTGCAAGTTTTTTTAAATCAGGTTTTCTATATTGAGGTTGAGTCTGATTCACGGACACAGGATTTGGTATAAACTATTCCATAGGAGAGGGGCTCTTGAGGTGCTGTTGGGTTGAAATGTTGGCGTCACTAGTTGTGAGAAAAGAATGCACAGGTGTGTGTGAAAACGCCATCCTTCTGTGGTGGTAGATACAGGTTTTGTCTCCTGGGGCTGACCTCTAAATGTTCCGATGTGGCCGGGTCCCTTACGGCCTATTCTCTCTGAACACAAGGTGGCGCCAAAGTTTCACCTCACCTTGAGATTTAGTTTGAGGTGTTTTTGGAGCACTTATTAATTAACAATTAATGAATTAATTATGCCCAGCCTCATACATGTCCAGTGTGACATGCTCAAGGAACTATAAGGTCGCCCGTGACTGATTTTCTAACTTCAACTAATGGGTTTATGAGACACTTCATTAAAAAAAATACTGGAATAAATTTGTATCATAAAAAATCATGGCTGTAGTAAGTCTATCAATGAACGATATCTGTGCGTAATACGAGAATTAGGTAAAAAAAACCGATGAGTATCCGACAAGCCGTCCACGGGGCTGTTTGCAATGTGACTAACATTTGTTGCTGGCTGCAAGGACGTTATCCTTGCCTATCCTTACCTATCCTTTCCTTACCGTCTACTCGCCGTGTGCTAAGCATGTGCTGGTACAGTCCGCTGGTGCATCTTCCAGGCAAGATGCTGGAGCGCTGACCAGACACAGAGCGAAGGTGGAGAAGGCCCCGCTGCTTCCGCCAGGACGGGTGTGAGGCTATCCCGGAAACTCAGCCCTTCACCAGGCTGTGTATTTATTTATTTTTGTTGATTTTCCCCCCTGTGTGATCAGTGGTTTGGAATGTGTGAAGGCTGAGGTACTGGGCCTTTTACCTTCTTGTGTTGTTTCCTGTGTTACATGTGTATGCTTATTATTATTATTATTATTATTATTATTATTATTATTATTATTATTATTATTATTATTATTATTATTGTTTGGTTCAGCCCTGGTCCTCTCTGACAGTAGCCAGGTGAGGGTCACAGGCAATAGCCAGAGTGGGCAGGGTTGGGAAGCCCTTATTTTTGGCAGGTTCTTGTTGTAAATGGGTTTCTCTGCATGCTGGCCTTACTGCCCAGGGTTGCATTACAGCATGTGTTTACTGTTGCCATTAATCAGTAACCGGTGCAGTGCAGGGCGGCTTGCAGGGAGCGATGGAAGGGAAGGATAGAACCAGGAATAATGAATAAACGATAAACGATCATTTCTGTTGGGTGCTGTACTTTCATGTCTTGTTGGTTATTTTCTGTGTGGCGTTTTGGTGGGAGGATTTAGATTCCGGCCGGAAGGTTTGATCACCGATGACCCAGAACATAGCGCTTTTGGTTTCTTAGACATTCTGGGTGTTCAAGTTAATAAAAACAAACAACTTATTGAGTTAATTACTGATCTTACAGGCTCAGCCATTGGTCTGGTTACCTGGCCATTCCAGGGCAGAAGAAAGGGATAAACAGAAAGTACAATAGAATTGACCAATAGCACCACTGAAACAATTAACAGTTTGTGAAGTAATCCGTGGTTTCCAATTTCCTGGGTTTTTAGACTTTCTTCCGGGTAACTAACTCCATTTAACTACAGCTGTGAGAGAGTAAAGACACCTGTCAGATTCCTCTGAGATCAGGTACATTGTATTTTTTTTCTTTAGATTTTTATGTATGTTACATATTTTTGTGCACTGGTGACAGAATAGACAGAATACGCATTCGTACCTATTAAATGTGTTTAAACAATTGTAACTAATGTAGGCATAGTTTTGAAACATAAAATAATATACACAAACCATATAATGAGTACACAATCTGCTGCTGTGGACTTAAAATAAGAGTATACATAAATTAGGCACAGTCCATGTTGAATGTGATTATTTGTGTAAATTTTGTAAATGAATTAATATTGCTAGTAAATTTAGCGTTTTTTTGTTTTTAAACTAGAAGGAGTGGGCTGGGATTAACGTTGTTTTCTCTCATGTCAGCTAATTATTATTATAAATGTTAGATTGGGTATGTACATAATTAGCTTGGTAAGTACATATATATAATTCGTAATTCATGCCGAAGAATCAGAATCGGGTTTTGTTGTCAGAACGCCAGGCGAGAAACCTGGTTTCTAAGGTAATTAAGTGTTGTCATTGTTGTGCTGGTAAGTGTTGTGGAGTTTGTTTTCACCAGCAGCAGACAAGTTTTCAATGGAAAGGATTCTGTTGATTCTCGGCATGGCAACCCCTTTATTGGTTCTCACCACCCAGTGTGTAGGTCTCCATGGCGAGGGGTGAAAGCTGAAGCAGCTGGGTGTTGCTGTTGCTCTGTGAGTCGGGGTGGATGCAGCCCCGTCGGGGGTCAGGATGTTCAGGAGCTGCAGGACAACCATGATTCTTGTCTAGCTCCACACTCTTTTAGCCATGTTTCACTTCACGCTGCCTGAGCTCAGCTCTGCATCGTGCTGTGAAACACTGGGTGTGTGGTGGTTTGGTTACAGTCTGGGAGTGTGAAAATCAGTTGGAGGAGACGGACATCCTTCTCAATGGCACTGCCGACCTGGATTCATGTTTACTTTGGTCTGCTGCATATGTCCCGAAAGTTGGTGTGATTTGGCTTGATTTGATCTCTCACAATGTTTCACACCAAAGTTCAGATTTTTCTCTACTCTGGTTAAATGAGAAAGTTAAAGAGGCCATTGCAGGCTGTTGCAATGAAAGGAGAAGTTTTTTTCAGGTTTAATATTTAAAGGTTGATTTTTTTTTTTACAGTTTGCTCATTAAGTGTAAAAAGTGTTTGGTCTCCTGAGATATTGGCCTTTCAGAAACGATATCTTTGTGGTTTGCTCACATTCAGGGTTAAAGTTTTTCCCAGAGTGTCGTTTTTAATTAACAACAAAGAGTTAGAGATTGATCTCTATGTAAGAATTTACTCTCCTCTCTGGAATTACAGCCATGTCAGTCCAGCCTGTAGTAAACATGCAGCCAGGAGTGTTTTTATCGCCGGATCTGAAGACAGAG
Organism: Hiodon tergisus; assembly: GCA_025775045.1. Taxonomy (NCBI): domain Eukaryota; kingdom Metazoa; phylum Chordata; class Actinopteri; order Hiodontiformes; family Hiodontidae; genus Hiodon; species Hiodon tergisus. The sequence continues at coordinate 4,659,807 of JAOVYW010000002.1, read as the reverse complement.
GCATGGGGCACAGGGATTTGTGACTGCTGTGAGGACATGGGCATCTGTGAGTGTCAACTAAGACTGTGTGTATGTTCTGTGTCTGTATGATTGTGTGTGTATGTTTTGTAAATATAAAATCATGTGCTTATGTTCCGCATGTGTATAATCATTTGTGTATGATCCCAACGTGTTCATCCTCTTAGGCTGTTTTGGCTTCTGGTGTCCTTGCTGCCTCATGTGTTCGACAACCAGTGAGTTTAAGGAAAGCCTTTGCCTCCCCCTGCTGGACATTATGTGTAGTGGAGTTATTCCCTCAATCTCACTGTCTGTGAGGAGCGCCATGAGAGAGAGGTACCGTATCAAGGTAAGAACCCTCTAATTATCTCTGTAGGAAAGCTGTACAATATGGATGTTATAGTTTAGCCATTATGACAGGGGTTTGGTCAGCTTTGCCCCGAATGACACATGTGTCTGTCAGTTGTATATGTAATAGTCCTGGTTTAATCTGTCACATGGTCAAATGAAGCAGACTGTAAAGAGACTATTATACATAAGAATTTAATAGGAGTGTGTACAGATTCGTCCTACAATGGGCAGTGTGTACAGACTGTCTGCCTGTCAGCCCTGCAGGTGGCAGTGTGTCATGACTGTGTGTCTATCCCCCAGGGGACAATGTGTACCGACTGTCTCGTTGTCACCTGCTGTACCAGCTGCGCATGGTGCCAGATGGCCCGTGAGTTGAAGAGTCGTCGTCACCCTCTCATCCTGAATCCTCCAGCAGTCCCTCCGCTAGTACTGAATCCGGTTCACATCCCACAGCCGATGTCCCTCCGCTAGTACTGAATCCGGTTCACATCCCACAGCCGATGCCCAGCGGACAGTACCCAACTGTGCCAGAGTACCCCACTGTGCCACAGTAGCCAATTAATATTAGCGTTGCTATTTTTTCCCAATTAGTCATTTTAGAAACAAGCATGATGTGATTAATACATTTGAGTAATATGTATGATATAGTAGACGCTATTCAAAAATGTGATTAAAAATTTTATTTGATTAAATCGCAAGAAATAAAATGAAGCAATAATTGTCTAATACAATTCTTTCCATGACAAAAGGGTATCGTAACACACAGCGTAACACATATCCGGTTTATCGCTTGACACACCTCTTATATATCATAAATTCTCACGTTATTTTCCAAGTAGTTCCAGGAAAGACGGAGGTGATTCCCTAACATTTTAGTTTAATAAGACACTGCACCAAAAATTATTAGAAAAGTAAATCCATCCGATGTTCCTTCTTGAGCAAAATATGAATGACTACCTTCCCTGTGCAGTTTGTTTTTATCCTTTAGTGGGGTGAGAATCGCCTGGTTGTTTGGTAGTGCCTTGGTGTTCAGACGGCAATAGCCAGTGTGGTTCCAGGTGCCCTTTTCTGTGCTGTTCCATGAATAACGGGCATTACCAGCCCAACAGCTAAATGTTTTCTAGACTAGTTTCTGGCCGTTTATCGTGATCATATTTAGCTTCTTTGTAAGTGTCTTACAAAGCCATTGTCTGCATGCGCGAATCCAACTAGCTTCGGTGTTGATCTCCTCCTCTCTGTTGCTTTTAAATCCAAGAACGGCCAAGAGCAGCCAGTTCCAACCGTATTGTGGGAGACAACATTGAGTGGCAGTCCTCAGGGAGAGAGCGACTGAATCATAAAATCTGCGATTTACATTTTTCAGAAAGGTATTGATACTTCAAGAGAAAAAGGAAGAATAGAAGATTTGACTAGATAACCATAGCATGTAATTTCACAAACATTCATTTTTTTATGAACCACATGTTCAATTTATACGCTATATGGACAAAAGTGTAAGGCCACACCTCTTAATCATTGAATTCAGGTGTTTCATTCAGTCCCATTGTCACAGGTGTATAAAATCAAGCACCTAGCCATGCAGTCTGCCTTTACAAACATTTGTGAAAGAATGGGTCATTCTAAAAAGCTCACTGAATTCAAGCATGGTACTGTAATAGGATGCCACCGTTGCAACAAGTCAGTTCGTGAAATTTCTTCCCTCCTAGATATTCCACAATCAACTGTGAGTGGTATTGCAAAGTGGAAGCATTTAGGAACCACATCAACTCAGCCATGAAGTGGCAGACCACGTAAAGTTTCAGAGCGGGGTTGCCAAGTGCTGAGGCGCATAGTGCGGAAAAGATGCCAGAGTTCCAAACCTCCTCTGGCGTTAAAACAGCACAAAAACTGTGTGCCGGGAGCTTCATGGCATGGGTTTCCATGGTCGAGCAGCTGTATGCAAGCCTTACATCACCACGCACAATGCCAAGCGTCAGATGGAGTGGTGTAAAGCACGCCACCACTGGGTTTGGCGAATGCCAGGAGAACGTTTCCTGTCTGACTGCATGTGCCAACTGTAAAGTTTGGTGGAGGAGGGATAATGCTATAGGGTTGTTTTTCTGGGTTTGGCCTAGGCCCCTTAGTTCCACTAAATGGAAATGTTAATGCCTCAGCTTACCAAGACATTTTAGAAAATTCTATGCATCCTACTTTGTGGAAACAGAACCTTTTCTGTTCCAGCATGACTGTGCCCCAGTGCACAAAGCAAGGTCCATAAAGGCACGGTTGGATGAGTTTGATGTGGAAGAACTTTACTGGCCCGCACAGAGCCCTGACCTCAACCCTATCGAACACCTTTGGGATGAACTAGAATGGAGATTGC
>JAOVYW010000002.1:4633051-4656997 GCA_025775045.1 Hiodon tergisus | reverse complement strand
GGAGAAAAACAACATCCACAGGACTTGTTTACCCCTTTGTATATTAGTCAATAACAGGCTGTGCCATGTGTCTGTATGTCCAGCACACTGGAGCTGATTAGGGAAACCTTCAGGGAATTGTGACAATATTTAAGATCTTGCTTTTCTCATCAGTTGGTGCTGGGAGTTTGCAGGAGAGCCACAGAGAGAAAGAGTGATAAAGAGTGGCTGCCAAGAGAAGATAAATCACGTGACTTCCTGAAACTTTGATTGTTGCTTTAGTTTGCTATTTAGTTTTTACTAATTCATTTATTTGTTTAGATTTTGTTGCTGGAAAACCATGAGGGAGAACAGCAGAATTTGGATAATTTTTTTGTTTTTTGTATTTTGGTTAAAATAAAAACGATCAAACTTTTCTCTACTTCTACTCCTCTCCTCCCTCCTGAACTGATGGAAGGTCCAAGTGGGGCATAAAAATATGATGTGAAACAAAAAAACATATATCTTAATTTTTCTGTCCGACTAGGAATGAATGGAATAGAAGTGGAATGCAAGTAAAGCATATAAGTCTTTTTATTCTTTTTTAAAAGATACGATGCAAATATTTTATTTATGCCAAAATCGCCAGGTTACATTTTTTATGACAGTAGATTTTCGGTTTACTGGGCCATGCACAAATTTCTAATCTCTGCCCTCTGCGCAGGTGAATAGAAACCCTATTGCATTTGTTCTAGTTTTAATTTGGGGGCCAAGATCCCTATTGAATTTGTTATAGGTTTAATAAGGGGGCCAATCACCCTATTGCATGTGTTATAGGTTTAATAAGGGGGCCAAGAACCCTATTGCATTTGTTCCATGTCTAATTAGGGGGCCAAGAACCCTATTGCATTTCTTCTAGGTTTACTTTGAGGACTAAGCCCCCTATTGTAATTGTTCTGTTTTTTTCGCAACTTTTGAAAAACCATCCTATGCAGATTTGTTATTAGGTGCCTGTCATGTCATGAAGGCATAAAATGGCCTCATGGTGGCGCTATGGAAAATGCAAACTCTTGAGCACAGAGCTCTTGACCCATTTGACATTGTACACTTGTCCTCAAAATGAGCAAATTTGCCTAAAGGACTGATGAGTTTAACCATAATGGATTTTCTGCCATTTTGAATGTTTAGTGAAACTCTTTTCCCCTGAGACCGTTATCTCGACATGCAGCTTTCACTATTATATCTGTTGTACTGTCCTGTTATTAAACATGCCCGCAATAAACCAATCTATTTACAGTATTTGTGCATGATATGCAATTTAGGTCAGAAATGATAAACATGAAGGGGACCAAATTATCAGGCTTGCCCTAGTTTTTATGGTGATACATTGAGAAACTGAAGTTAACACGTTTTTGTAATGCTACACGCAGCAATTAAACAGCTTCTCCTTCTAAACCGTTTGACAAATCTTTTCTTGGACAGGTCTTTTTAAAAGTTATCAAAAGATTGTTTCTTTGTAAAGTGTTCCATGTATGCTTGTAAGTCATCAAAAATGCTGCTATGTCAAAAAAGCATGGCCGCAGTCAAATAATTTGAAAGCAAATTAAAAACATTTCGCATATAAGCTACAAATCAGGGAAAGCTGTTTGGAATATTGGCTAGATACTTGACGTATCTGCTTGTATTATTTGAACATTAGAATTAAAAGTATTTTAACATTAAGAATGCATTTAAAAAAACAAATAGGACATGGTGCATACAAGATTAATTCACGGAACAACTCAAGTTTACTTCCATGCCAGGGTTTAGGAAAACATGTAGACATTGGTAAATGAACCAAATACGCCAAATAATTACAATATCTAATAATAACTGGCTACTAATAATTAAACATGGTTTAAGTAGACAATATGCCAAAAAAAGTGCCATAGGCCATTTGCAATCAGCAAATTCAGAAAAACTCTTCCGTGGCTGCAAGCCGACTAATCAGAAAATATGGCAATCGTTTGGGTATTTAGCAATTTGTCAAATACAACTTCATCCAATATTTTATGTCATTATCCGGGGAAAGTAGCAGTGCGTACATATTTCTATTCTAAAACGGAAGAATAGAATATTTCTATTCTTTAAGCTACTAAGTGCTTAACTAGCCGGTTCTGCTGTCTGTAAAGAATGAATGGGATGCGGGTTGAGACAAAACTGCTCTGTTATCAACCGGCTATCTCTCATGCTTCCTCAGAACACATGTTCAATCACTTAGTTTGCTTTCTTGAGCGTTTTTTCAACACAAGTTTCATTATACTTCACATTATACTGCAATTGCATGCTAGCTAGCTAGTAACATTTGGTACACTGATTGTGCTCATTCTAGTCGGCCCTATATTGGCAATGCGGATTTACTAGTTTCAACGCGGTTGATGCAGACACGCGGCAGTTGTCTTGTGAATAAGACTAAAAAAATTAATTTAACGCTTGCTAGCTACCAGATTAAATTAAATTTGAAGCAATGAAGGGATCCATTCTTTTCATATGCTGCCACGGTTTAGTGGATCTTATTTTTTATTCATGTCAAGATGAACTCTGAACCGGTTATTAAATAAAATATCATAAAAGCATTGTAAACAATTAATTTGTTCCTTTTTAATGTGGTGAAGCGCATAGGCTAATATATTTAAAAAGTTTCTGCACCCTGCATAACATAGTATGTAAATAGTCTGTCATTGTATTTTCGAACTCAACATACATATGTGGGTGGTGAGAACATAAATTAATTCTCTATAGGAAGCACAGGGTCCTTAGCACTGTGTGGCACAGCGAGAGGACGGTCTCCCTGACCTCAATTTGGGTCCCAGGCTTCAGGTTCAGCACCAGCTTTTTCCCCTCATTTTGGGTTTCTTTCCTTGTCCCAGGCTCCCCAGTTTGGGAGTTGCCTAGTTGAGTTTGGGTGTGGCCTACTTAGTAGGTAGTCAGTCTTGTCTGTCCTGAATTAGGGTCAGCCCCTACTTGACCCCACTGGAAGCCGATTGGAGCTTGCAGCTACCTTTTAAAACTGTGTTTTTTAATTAAGCATAAACATAACATCATCAATAGCAATCAGCATTGATGTCACTGCTAAAGATGCTGCTCAGATTAAGCTTACATTTACTGTTTTTTAAAGCAATTACATTTTGTCGATATATTATTATTTTATTATTATTATTTGCCCCACAACTCACATAAAACAACAATGGCAAATAGGTTGGCACCAGCTGCATCTCGTTTGCTAGGAGTATTCTATTGCACTTGAAACCTAAAAACTACAGCACTTTTGTACGTCGCTCTGGATAAGAGCGTCTGCTTAATGATTAAAATGTAAAATGTAGGAGTGTTGCCTGGCCCCAACATCGAGGATCATTAGCAGACACTATTGAATTCTCAGCTTGTGAAGGAAGGGTAGCTAGTCGCTAGTGGGTTGAAGTTTCAAATTCCAAAGACAGGTGCTGCTGTTGTGCCTTTCAGCCAGGGACTGAATTTCTGACTTTTCCTCTCACAGAGCTGTAGAAATGTATGTAGCGTCAAAAAAATAAAAATGTCAACTGTGCATGCTGCCTCGAGAAAAGTGTCTAAATAATGCAACCAAGTAATTTAATTCCAGCTATTGCTGTCATCGCTGTTCTTGGCATGTTTAATTCAGGTTGGGCCAGGGACAGGAAATGGCTACCATTTCAGATGGAAGCTGTCTGGTTTTCGCTGTTGCTAGGCACTCTCTTCACTGCTTGATCGGCTGCAGACTACGGAAGTCGGCCTTGAGTGTCTGCACCCGCTCTGTTTGGTACAAAGGTACACAACCGCACAAAACCAGTGTTAAAGAACATGTTTGAATGGAAGAGTGTAATTTATAAAGTGTCTAGTCCATTACATTGATTTCTGATGTAACAAAAAGAAGCGCTCACCCAAGGTCAGACATCTGGGTCTGGCTCCAAACAAAAACCCGGAAAATTAAATCTGCTCTCTGCTGGAACCAAAGCCTACCGCCTTCAACCCTGAAGGAGCTGCACAGCTGTGTGGCATCGGAGACGCATCCCAATCTGCCCGTAATCCTCCCCTCAAACCGAAACAGCTGCAAGGCTTGATGGGTGAATGACTGTCACATTCACTCCATTGTTGGGTTTTTCACTGCACGCCGTATATCCTCAGCAAGGGCCATGCAAGGAATAACTCCCATAATAGTCATAAGTAATGATATGTGGGTCCTTTTGTGCAGCTGTCCGAGATTTGGTATTTTTAGAGTGCAATTATCGCTGGGGTCTCAAGGGAATAAATGTGTGCACTTTTCCATCTCAAACCACAACATACTGTATTTGTATTTTAGTTATTAGTTTAGTTAACAATTATTTTAGCTCAACGTTTGAGAAAATCAAAATGTTTGAAAAAAGGAATGAGGACAAGCAATCTTGATACAAAAGGCAAGAACCAAACTTTTGTCACTTACTGCTGGTGTGAACACCATTCACCAGTGCTGTTACAGGACTTTAAGAAGCAGCAGAGTGCTGAGTCCTGGGAGGTCCAGTCATTGTGACCCAGTTATTGTCACTACGTCGCCAAGTTTCTCGTACGACACATGCCTCAACCATAAACGAAGCCAGTAACGATGAAATTAGCATTAGCCTTACGGATGGAATCCCTCAACACTGTCTTTACATGATCCTTGAGGTTTACTACTGCTCAGACTGCTTCACATTGTAATTCATTGTATAAAACACTTCTCAATGTATTATTTAATTAGGTTTTCTTAATTCAATTCAAGGGGGTATAATGCAAATAACTAGGTTAGGCAGCATTCATTTAGAACAAATTAACAACATTGCACGAGAACCACTAGACTTAATCCCAAGCCAATTTCTGTCGAGGTTCTTCTTGTTCCTTACGTTTAAGTAAAATTAATTTTTTTCATTTAAAAACAAAAATTAATTTTCAATTTGTACTTAATATTAACCAGATATGTGTCCTTGTTCAATGTGATTAGCAATGGGTCAATTCTGTAAAATGCTGTTTTCTTTACTTAAAATCTAAAATAAAGATTTCAGCTCTTTAACACAAATAACACAAATAAAGACAATTCCACTACCCGAATTACCAAAATGCACGCAGAAGATAAGCTGTGTGCTCAATGTGAGGCATTATGGGGCTGGCAGCAATCACATGTGGGTGTGCGGGGTTATCAGTGTGCAGGCTTCCGCACCTCCATCTCAGTGGCGCAGACCGCACTGGAGGCCGCCCAGGCAAAGCAGGAGGCTCTCATCCATTATTCAGGGAGTAGACGCCGGAGTGACCTGACCCGCTTTAAAATCCATATCGCCCGTCACTTCCAATCTCCGACGCCAGCGTCCACGGACCCCTGCCGGGAAGGTGCAGCGGGGAGAAGGAGTTCCAGTGATCTTCAAGGGGTGCTGAGCAGGGGCTGGCGGCAAACAGTGCCCAGTGCACCCACCTTGGTCCCCCTGACCCATCAGCTCCATTACACCTCCGAAACGTTCAATTATAGAATCTCTATGGCTACTCGCACAGCTCCCATTCAAATTGCGCGCTGAGAAGTTTAATTTCAAGGACAACGGTGGAAACTAAATCTCGGCTTAAACCTGTATTTTCTGGGAACCTTTCAATGTCTCCAGTTGACATTTTGGGCTAATGTCAGACTTACCTTCTGATTTTTATATAATGTCTAATTATGTCTAATTAAAAAATTTACAGCTGCACTCTGGAGTAATATTGCACAGGCATTGAGAGACTGTGGACTTAGGTAGTGGAGATATTCTGCTCTGATAACCTTTAGTAAAGTTTGATGCATACATTGGCTGTAGGATTACACTTTTCACTGGATTTGGAAGATCTGCTAGGCATATATGCATAGTAGTACATACACATCAGCTCCTCTGCCAGAACTCCAATTTCAATTCCATCTTTGGTCTTAGATCCCATGGTATTCTGTTGCTGGGCAGTGCATTTGTGAGGGGGGTCATGCTCTCAGTCGCAATAAACAAGCGTGTTCAGTTGTCATTATAAATGCAGTGTGACCTCTAGTGATAGTGTTCTGTGTCTGAAGGTGACAGCTTGTGCATTTCCAACAGATCAGGTTTAACCTACCATCCACTGGCCACACTTCCGATTCAAGGGTCCATCCTCGAAAGTCTACACCTGCTTTTTTACTGTCTCAAATTGTATCCAGCCCCTCCAATCCTCTCCTCCATTGGTAGTAAATGGACTATTCTGTGGCTAGCCAAGATTGCTATTCACTATAATATGCATTGAGATGTACTGTAGTTGTACACAGAGGGCTTAAGTTTTTTTTTTTTTGGTATTTTATTTAATCCCCCAGAGCCCAAACTAATCTCTATAATATATTTTTAAATCAGATACTGGAGGAGGTTCAACAGTTGGATAAAGGTTACAAGGAAAGCTTATGTTACATGCACTGAAAATAAATGGTAAATTAGCTAACCACTGTTAAGGTTGTTAATAAAAAATAAAAATAAAAACTTTGTAAAAACTGCAGTTGTCAACTCTCGCGAGAGAAAGAAGCGGATTATTGTTAAAAAATACCTGATATGGATAAAAAATATAAAGAAAACACACCAGGTAAGAGATAGTAGTGTGGTAGTGTGAGACACAACTTTGCTTAATCACAATACTCTTTAAATGGTACTTCACCAAAAGCTAACTGGCATGCAAGCACCCATACAGTGTAGAACTGTGCAACAGGGAGTGGAAGAAGGGAGACAACTGAGCGGAGCGGAGCTCTGCCCCACCAGCCTGGTCTAATCCATCCACCAAAAGGGATGTGACGTGCCTGCCACACCATTCCATCTAACAAGCCCCCAGCTGGTGCTGGGGAAAAAGAGGTCACCAACACTACCACTGTGAAACAACCAACAATGAACCAGGGATGGGCTCACGCCATCCGGGAAAGGGAGGAAGTAAGGGGAAGTTCCTCCCCCTTAGCCACAACCACATCTCCTATATCCAGGCCAATGTTCACTCCAGTCTTTTCCAGTGGCATATCCCTGGGACCATTATCATGATGGCTATAATATCGGCAGGATCATGTTGGCCCTAGTGAACCCAGAGTCCACTGTTAAGACATTATTACAGCTGATATTAAATTTGACCTCTTCACTGTCCTATTCAACTATGTCTGCTAGGTCTGGGCTTCCTCATCAGAACCAGGTGCGTCATTGACTTCCCTAACAACTAATTACATTTTCCATCAAACCACAGTCACAACAAACTACTGATAAGTGCTCTCTTGGCCCTACCGCCCCCATGGCATTGCTGCAGGGCAATGATAGTACCCCGAGCCAAGTTTTGGACACTTTCACCAGGTTCAGAAGTTGAAATGGGTAATGCCAGGCTTAACTGATCAAGACCTCCACCAGTGGTGTTGGTGCCAAAGAAGAATGTTTGTTTGCCGGTTTGTGTTGATGAATTCTATACCTCACATGGATAAAGCCCTTGACCGAGTTTCTAATTCTTCCTGGTTTGGCTACTTGCACCTCAAAAGTTACTTGCAGGTGACTCTTGTTGCTGAGGCCAGACCCATGACCGCGTTCAGCATGAATGAGGGACTTTGGCAGTTCAGATCTATGCCTTTTGAGCTCTGCAATGCACCAGCAACTTTTGAGAAGCTTATAATGCGTATGTTGAAGGGGGATCCCAAGTCTCTATGCTTGGACGACATCCTGGTACATTGGCCCTCTTGAAAAATGCCCATGAGGCCCTTGATGTTGTCTTGAATTGCATTGGCAAAGCTGGACGGAAGCCTCCTCCCGACAAATGTAAACTCCTTCTTCCTGAAGTCTCTTTCCTTATTCAAAGAGTGAGTGACAAGAGCATTACTATAGAGTCTGATAAGGTTGCAGCAAAACAAAGATGGACCACACCAACTAACATGAGACAAGTCAGGGAGTTCCTAGACCTCAACTCCTATAGAGGACTTCTATTTGGGGGGGTAGTGGAATGAATGATGTAAGATTTTTAGCTTACAAAGGTTTACGTCACCCAGGCTTATGTTCCCTAGCAAAATTTATATGGACAAGAAAATAAAATAAAAAGGCTTTTACACTAAAAAGTTTTTTGGCAGAAAAATAACACCAAAACATTTTTAGTAAATTACTGAATAGGTAATCTATATCTGTACCAGATGCCACTGATATATAGCCAATAACCAGTTTGCTAACTGTAATTATATGGTTCATCATTTTGTCACATTAACACAATCATGTCATCCAGAGCAGTTATTTATGTTTCCAGACCTATTGTCCTTTATTCACGTAGATATTCATGTTCATGCGCAGCTCCCAGAACTTGCTTCTTGAAAGATGGCACACGCAGCATTCCTGCTGGAGATCTCATCTTGTTGCAACATTATATTAAGGCAACGATAATGTTGCTTGCAAGATGGCATTCCACAAGAATCTTAGGCTCTCCCTGTGATCGTGGTGCCCTTAATGTGACCTGAACCAACTCTTGCTTGCAAAGGGGATGAATCTGCACAAGGTAGATGCCATCTAAGAGGCATGCTTGACTGCTCATCTGGAGGGAGAATCATTCCTTGTCACTGTAGTCTCGGGCTTGCTTGCTGGAGGTATGTGAGGATTCGTCCTCAAAAGGCTGTACCTGCCTTCATTGTACTGCTGTAAATTGGATCCAGCTGGGCAAATTAATCCTATTGGGATTACGTGCTCTCTGTAAAGCATTCCGGGACACTTCCATTGCAAAGGAAAAATACAAAATACATAATGTCATGAGTTAATTTTGATTTATGTTTCTCGCTTATTGCACGACTGTGATTTATCATTTTTCTCCCATTCAGCCCAGACAAATGTTCATTGACAACACAGGAACAAAATGACCAAAGTGACAAATATATTGAGTTGTAAATTTATCCACAATCTTTTCAAACAGTATGATAAATGAGTGCTCAGCCAAATTGCAATGCATCAATAATGAATGTCACCAACTGTACATAGCAATGCCAGGAAGGGGCTTGAAGCTGAAGCTTTGCTTTGAAACTAGTATCAGGGCCAGGCCGAACATTGAAGCAACGTTTCTCTTGATCATCACTAATAAATGAATTCTAACACCAATTAACCTTGTGACGCAACTGTACTCATTTCTCCAAAAGAGAAAGACAGTCTAATAGCTGCACCATCGTTGGCTGTCCCCAACTTCTCCATTGGTCTCTGCTTTGCCTTCATTCTTTTTAATGTCCAGTGTAAACAAGAGGGCCTGAGGGGATAAAGAATATATTTAGAAGGATATTAAAAGTACATCTCACTGCCTCCGTCATACCCTGCCAGGGCTCAGTTGTGTCGAAAGTAAACAAATGATCATGTAAAAGCCTCCCAGAATATCGGTCGCAAGGTGCCCAGACAGAGCAAATCTCTATTGCAGCTCCAAACAGATGAATAAGGCTACTGTTCTGTAAAACGATCCCTTCCGGCCAGACCACAGGGTATTGACAATTTGACTAATTTCAGTCAATACAGGATTTTCCCAGTGGCGTTTCTCTCCGTCACCTTTTAATTATGTGCTTAATATTTAAAAGGTTCTGATGTGAACTTCAGCCAGGCAGGAATGTTTTATCTGGTTCTCATATGGCTGCACAGCTCCCTTTAATGCCCTCTCTATGTTCTTTCCCTGTCCCTTTGCCCTGGCCACCGCCTGTCCCATCTTTCAATCTTTTAGCACCTCAGCCTGCTGACAGCAATGCACCCCAACAGATGGGCAGCTCACAGATGCTCTTTCTACACCAGAGGACATTTAGGGAGAAATCCTGCGTGCTTTCACATATCCCGTAAGGAAGACTCTGGGCTTACATTCCCCATATCATAGGAGGAAAATAATAACCTATATGTGATAATTAACATCGTACATGCAATGCTTTATTGTACTAGATAAGCAATAATATGATGCTTTCATCGTATTCAACTTCTTCTAGTCTACTGTGTTTCACTTGCAACATATTTAAGTCATATTTACCAGAGGTAAAGGTCAGAGCATCTTAGTTGTGGGTCTCAGGAAGGGTTAACACAACAAAGACGGCTCCGAAATCGATCTGTGTGTTACCTCCGAGACAGGCTACACTCTTATCTTTCATCTTCTCCAGACTCCCTCAAGAAAGCCTGGTCAGTTGCCATTTTCAAAGCTTCAGGCCGGAAAGCAGGTCATGGGTATAAGTCAAGGGAGAATCAATATGTCATCTGCTATCAGGTTATAACTCAAGTTACTGCCACTGCAAAAAGAGCAAAGGGGATTATTTTATTTTAGTTATTATTATTATCATCATTATTGTTTTTGTTGATGTTGTTGTTATTGGTGTACTTTTCTATTTGCTCCAGCCACTGTAGGAAGCACTATAGATGTGTCTGTTTTGCAAATCACTATGCTGTATTTAATTCCCTCAGAAAAGTAAGGTTAATTCACACTATATTTCGATTTTTAAAAAGCCCTTAGGAGATAAGTGGTTGAGTGTTAGCCCAGCATGAGGTGGATTACTTTAAGGAATAAAACACATCATATTGCCTGTGTTTAGTGAAAAGCATTTCAGGCTTCTCATTTCCTTATACATTTAATAGAGGGTTTTTTAAACCAGCACTGGCAGCCAGAGGTTAGAATAATGTTGTGTCTTCCAATTTCAACGGCTCTGCTAAATGTGGTAGACATATGAGACGTCTCCTGCCTATGTTGACCCTTATTCCCAGTTGTTGGTAATTCTATACCATCATTCTGGTGTATTTGATTTGCCAGCTTCTTGTCAATGGCTTTACCAGAATATATGTTTTTTCCCACTGTTTCAGTTATCTTTCCCACAATATGTAGTGGCAGCAGAGAGCATTTGACCTAAAGTAAATTAGTTGTCTGTTTGTCTCAGATCAAGTGACGATAAGAATGATCCCACTGTGATGGCACCTTTGTGAGACCTGGGGCTGGAGGAGTTGGTCATCCGGAGGGGATCTGTCAGTTCGTAGTGGCCGCAAACCAGTCAAACAAGACTGGTGGGGAACATAGTGGCAGTATTTTAAAACAAGTGCACTGATCTCACCCCATGTGGAAAGGTATCAGGCTCTATAAAAACGTTACAATAACTGAGAATATCATTCCTTTGACATTTTTGAGCAAGGCGATAGACTTCAATTCCTGAGAAATGGTGTGATATTGAAATGTGTATCGGAATACCTTTTTAAGTGACTTGTCTCCAGTTCTTCACTGATGATGACCTTCTGCCCAGTGTGGGTTCCACACAAAGCCTTCTTGATGGGCCAAGCCTCCCAGTTATAAGGCGTTTTGATTGTATCAGACATAGGAGAGTCTGTAAGGGAAAAAAAGATGATAAAAGGGAGAGGAAATGGAGTTGGCATTCCTGCATGTAATACACGGTTCACACTCGGAGTGTGATAGCTTTGTAGTGCTATAATTCCATAATGCCATGAGGGGCCATTGCAGCATTAAACTAAGTACCATGCCTGTAGCTAAGAACAGTCCAGATTTACAGGCTGGTGGGGGGTTCATCATAGCAGCTTTAAGAAAATACATTAAATACAGTAATTTACTGTATTTAAAAAAAATGTATAATCAGTGGTAATGAGTAGCATAGGTCAGAGGGTTGAAGAATAGTCCGCTATTGTGGTATGAGCTATGACCAAAGGCCTAAATTGTATATTTCAGCAATCATCTTGGCAACATATTAGTATTATTATTATATTATTATTATTATTTTCTTTGAACAGTTTTTATTGCAGAAATTGTGAAGTCCAGGAAAATACCCTTTAAACAAAATTGTCCTTCTCTATGTTTTATATTTTTGCTATTATCATATTATAAGCTGTAAATAAATAATTATCATCGATTTAATCATTTTAGTGATTTTACGGCATGTAAATCATTTAAGTTACTAACGGTTTTTCTGTAAAGTACATCAACTAAAATTTCCCTAATTATTAAAAAAATTACACAAATGAGATTGCGGATGCATCACAATATCTATCATATACTATAAATAACAAACAAAATTTTGTTGAAAAAATGTGTTTAGACACAGTATAAAAATATGTAACTTTGTTTTCTATTTCTGACTTACTTAATATTGAATATATTTTTAATATATGAGCAAAAATTGAAAAAGGTTCTCAGGATAAAATACCAAATGGTTTTAATAATACTTATAGATATGTTTATGTTACACATTAATACAATAATAAAACCAGTGTGAGTGAGAGTCAGTTGTATCAAAAACGATAGAATTTTATTAGTGTGTCATGAGACCAGAAAAGTGAGATGACTTTGGGAAAGAAGGGCCATGCTTGTAAGATGCTTTCCATTTGCTTTCCATTGCCCTCAAGTCTGGGGAATTACTGTTTCAAGAGGTTTTACATTGCTCCAGGGTGCAGACCTTTTTTGCTGTTTTGGATTAATTAAACATTGCCTAGGGAAGGCTTTCTGCAGTAGTTCATGGAGAATGCAAAGTAGGGCTGTGTTGGTGATCATAGCACTATGACCAAACACAGACGCTAAACGGTGGCGGTAGCTGGGCACTGCACTGGCTTAAACTAGTAGTCAACATATAGTGTGTGGTAAGGTGTGGTCACACAATATCCAGTCCGATCGAATCCGATGTTATCTCCTTTGCAAAGCATTTATGACTGAACAAATAGCTATTTCCGATATGGCAGGGGATGCGTTTCAGTTGTATAACACAGACGAATATTAGACAAGCGAGCAGCTCACCTATATCGTACACAGTAAAAAAAAAAACAGTTTAAAAAGAAAAACTGTTGCATACAGTGTGTGGTGCATATAGTGTATTTAATGTAATATCTGTGCATCTATGCATTTCCCTTGTTCCCCAAAACAGAGAAAGAATGTAAAAAATGGATACGGGTGGTGACATGATGTCATCGATTGTGAGGTTAGGAAATCAGAGGGAGAATAATATTTTCTAATACAAACCTCAATTCCCAAAAAGTTGGGACAGTTTGTGAAATGTAAAAAAAAAAAAAAAAAGTCTAAATTCTAAATTTTATGTTTACCACTGTGTTACATCACGTTTTCCTTTTAACAACACAGCAATCGGTTGAGGACACTAATCACTGTAGATTTGAAAGTGGAACTGGATTGTTTTCAATTGAATATCTGTGTTTTTCTTTACATTTTGAATGATAAGTCAGCTTCGTCCTTTTTGTTGTATTGGATGCATTTAGTGAGGAATATATCAAAAAAAGGCAAAAACCTTCCCTGTGTCCCTGTTTCCGACTGCTACCGGACCGGGCTTGCCCCGGCGTGCTACACACACCAGTGTCTGAAAACAACTTTGTTTTTATTCTGTTGACAGATGTGGTTGCATGCCTTTACCGACTGTTACAAAAATTGTAACAAAAAAAGTGGTGAGCATGGCTGGAATGGAATTGGGAAAGTTTTGTTCTCTCCGAAAAGTGCAATAAGGGACCATGGGATCAACAGTGCATTGTACTGTTAAATAATGTCACTGTTACAAACATATCATGTACGCCAAGAGCTTAACTATCCCAGTGGTGAAGAAGTGCTATTCACAGCCATGCTCAGTTTCAGCTGATGAATCAATTGACCACCAAGGGGGTATAAAACTGGTTGGTGCTGTTTCGGAATAATTAAGCAGCAAGTTGTATGCATAAATGATTAAGCAGTCAAGCCAACCAATATGGTTACACACTTTGAATTATGCTATGCCTTGGGCCTTATTGTAACATTACATATTCATAAATGGCATTTAATAATAAATCAACAATTTTGTCATCATATGTCTCCACTACTGACCAATTTAGCATAACTGTTTAAAAGGCATCAGATTTTATCACAATGTACAGCGAAGACCTGTACAGGCATTTTTTGTCTCATAGCTACCCCAATTTCATAGAGGTTCTGGAATGTCATCACTCACAAAATGAAGGTCTGCAGGTCGATCAGGTAACCAAACTAATGTTACTGGTTGAGAGAGTGGCAGGGATGTTTGTTGACCAGTTTGGAGCTCTCAAGGGGATACCTTACGAGCCGTAATTATGTTTAGAACCCAGACTGGACACTGAACAATTTAATTGAATTTAATTTAATGAAGATACATGAAACAATGTATGATTGGACATTATTAGGTTTTGGATATATTCATATTCACGGGTTAATAATTGTCTGACGACAAAAAAAAGAATTGTTATTCAAACTAACTTCTGTCTTCTGTAGGTACATGGCAATGGATTAATTTAAAAAGGTATAACTCTTTCAGGTGAATAGTACGTACAGCAGGTGAAATAAGTATTGAACACGTCACCATTAAAAAAAAAAGTAAATATATTTCCAAAGGTGCTGTGTCATTTCACATTATTACACATAACTTTATTTGCTGAGCTCATTTGTTTTAGTTTCTTTGTATGTATGGATTACTTGGGTTGTTACCAACATCTGGTGTAAATTTCATGTCAATAGCACCTTTGGAAATATATTTACTGAGAAAAATGGTGATGTGTTCAATACTTATTTCACCCGCTGTATTCATGGGCGTGGCTTAGAAGGCCTAACTAGCAGAGCTCTATCGACTTCAGCTCTAAAGATTTCAGCTCTAAAGACTTCAGTTCTATCGACTTCAGCTCTATCGACTTCAGCTCTATAGACTTCAGTTCTATCGACTTCAGCTCTATCAACGTTTTTTTTTTCTTAAATCCAAGATGGCAGAAAGTCTATTCACCATCTGAAATTTATGGGTCCTTGAGGCAAATTTGTTCCATATGAGGAGTGGGAACAATATACCAAATACTGTCTTTTTGTCATGGAATTAAACATTATGTCAACACTGGCATCTGATCGACATTGCCACACAGCGTAATTACGCTTTATGTGCAAAGATAGAAGTAACTGCATAACATATTTGTTCATTAATAATTTCATGGACAGTGCTAAACTAGACTAGTCCTTCATTGCAAAGCAAATCCAGTGAGACACATCCTTAATTTAGTAATGTACGCCATTCTGGGCTATCTTTGAGCTGACATCACAAACTCAACTATATTTTTTGCCATTTATAGAAAGTTTATTTCACAAACATAATGAGATTTGTCATTGAAAAGTATTTTCTCAACTAAAAACCTTACATTCACTTTAATTTTAGGTGTAAGTATTCTTGCTGCTTACGGAATAAAGAACTGTTTTATCGGGATTGATTCATTTACTTTTTTGGGGTGGGCGGGGCCCATAAAGAATTCATGCCCAAGGGCCCATCATTTGGTAAACCTGCCATGTGTTGGGGCTTCAATTCTAATGCCTTCTTAAACCTTCTGAGATAATATCACATGGTATGGATGTTACAGGTTTCATATATGGTGTGGTAAGATATGGGTAGCAGAAGGTGCTCTATGGCAAAGGGTGGCCTAATCTGAAATATGAGTGTTGTATGAAATACAAATGTTATCTGTTGGATTATGTAAATTAGACATTTGTCTAGAACCAATAAAACTTCTATTTGTGTACTTTGCAATGAAATTTGGTACTTAGATGAAGCCATGTACGAGGATAACTACTAAAGGAACTGCTATACTTGTAACTACTGAAGGAACTGCTATACTTGTAAATACTAAAGGAACTGCTATACTTGTAAATACTAAAGGAACTGCTATACTTGTAAATACTAAAGGAACTGCTATACTTGTAACTACTAAGGAACTGCTATACTTGTAAATACTAAGGAACTGCTATACTTGTAACTACTAAGGAACTGCTATACTTGTAACTACTAAGGAACTGCTATACTTGTAAATACTAAAGGAAAAAGCCTGCCCAGCATTCTTCAGAAAGGAAGGCTTGGAAAAGACTGTGGTGGGGTTGGTGTTATTTAAACTGTTATGGGAGACTGTTATGTTTCCAAGCCTGACAGCAGTAGTGAGAGCTGTGTTTAGTGTGCCCCAAAGCAATGCAAACTGTTTGAGAGACATTTACACCAGATTTATTTGTGCAGAACTGTTTCATCGAGTCCAAGAGGTAAAGCTGAGGAAGGCCTGCCCCAGCGATCCAAGTTAGTATAAGTCAGCTTTGGAAACCAGGAACTGCAGGGAACCCTGTGGGGTTTGTTCTCTGACGATCCACTGTGCTTCCCACTTCCTACCTACCTCTTCTCTTCTATCTCTGTGGCTTCTCTCCAAAATCTCAACGCATGGTATTTTGCTGGGTTTATCCCTCTTTTCCTATTCATTGCTTCTCTCTGAAATCTTCCCACTCTCTCTTTCTTTCACTCTTATGTACACTCCCACACTCACAGTGTGTTCTAGAAAAGGTGGAACTCGAACTCTGGCACCCAGCATTCCCTAATTGAGTGCATTCTGTCCATTTGAATGACAATAACAACATAAATCAATGCAATGCAATGCATCATGTATCATAAATTAAATTACACCTTTCATCTGTGTTGAAAAGATACAAACTTCAAAAAATGCAGCGTCAGGAAATCAGCCATCCAGGTGCAATGACAAAACCTGAAAGACGGTGCATTGATTAATTGTCAGAGCAACAAGTTAGAGGACAGCTTATTTAATTAACCATTCTAGTAGTCAGGGGTCTCCTGAGATCCGTTTCAGAGTTTGACACCTTTGAAATTTAATTTTATTTGTTGAGCATGAAACTTGATGACACCCTCATTGGGCATACAAAACAAAATGTGCCCAAAGTATCTCTAAAAAATATTAATTGTGCTGTCAGGGTCCATGTTAACCCCTGTGGTGGAGAACGATGGTTAAAAATGCTGAGACACACAATGTACAAACACACACACACACACACACACACACACACACACACACACACACACACACACACACACACACGGAATAAGCATGTCCATATTGGAAAGCCAGCTGTTGGTGGCCCTAAGAAGAACCAGGGCAAGCTGGTGCTTTTAGATATGACTGAAGGAACAACTTTTTGACCTGGATCAAGAGCTACTCAAAGAAAAACTGACTACCGTGGGCACAGTGAGGGAAAACAAACCTGAGCTCCTCCAGCATTGCTTATGATGAAAGACTCTCTCATACCCTCTCATCCAAGATCACCATCACTGACAACACCACAGCTGTGTCTTACTGTCCAAAGGAATATTACAATATTGCAATATTGTAGTCTTGAGTATTTTACACAAGGACACAACTGTCAGCAACTGAGAGGACCAGAAGCCAACCATCATCTTTAATTTTAAGGAAAGTTAGTTTCTCTAGTGGAGAATTTGAACATGGTCGCTGAGATGTACAGTTGTGAGCAGATGATGGCCCTCTGGCCCTTAGTCAGTCGAAATATACTCTACGTGTCTGCATACAATGCATTTGTGCTTTGGACTGAAATCAGCCCCGCATGGAATACCGGAAAATCTCACAAGAGAGTCACCCCCCACAGTCAAAGAAGTAAAGTAAAACATAGTCTCCGACTAGGAACATAAAGTCTAATAAAAGATTTGCTTTTTGTGTCCATCATTGCGAATATAAATATTTAATGTGTTTATTGTGAAAAAAAACTGTGGTTTATATTAAGGCAATGTGGTATGTATGGACTTCAAAATATGAAAGAAATACAAGTAAGTTTTATATGTATTAATATACGTGATGGGTTGGTTATTGATATAAAACTTGACTTATAAAACTAAACTAATTTGACCCCCTAACATCACAGCTGTATTAACATAATAGAAAGGTTCAAAAAGGGTGAGCAGCCATCCATTCGAGAAAAGAAGATAAATAAATAATATGCTCAATACCAGGAAAGGCATATTGCTGCCAAAGCGTGAGAATGTAATATGTAGCTGGGAAATATCTTCGCTGCAATAATTGTTGCAATAGTTCCATGCTCACACCGCTGAGATCACTATAAAGTAAAATCATGAAGCTCAATATGCAGTCTAGCAGATTTGGGCCTCCTCTCCAGGGAAACGATCCAATTATGAGAAAGAATAGTCTGCACTGCCGCTTTGTGCTACTCAAACCTCTCTTCCCTCTGCTATCATTCATTAAGCAGGGCGCACAGTGTTTAGGATGGGGGAGCTTTGCGCCTTGGTCGCTCAGAACATTCACACGTAATTGCTGTACTAGCCATTAATTAACAGCTAGCCAGCGATAAGCCACGAAACCCTGCACGGATCCCGAAGATAAAGGGACACTTTCAAGACAAACTATGGCTAAGCATTATAGAAACTCCGAGAGGCCCATAGTTCAGCACAAACACAATTAATGACCGAGGCTCTATTCCCAAGTCCCTGTGCCAATGAAACGAGCGCTTGTTTATTGGGAAATATATGTTCTGGTCATAATTAGGGTGTTTGTATTTTTTCAGTTTGCAGACCTCTCAGCAATGTTGAACTGCCCATTAGAGGAAGTGTTTGTCAAGGCAGTGGTAGGATGAGTCACCCTTAAGATACACCCCAAGGCCTTCTGCACAAATCTGTTTACCGCTTTCACAGACCCTACTTACCTTCTCATAGCCGTGCCCTAAATTCCATCATTGTTTTTAGTAGTATTTCATGGACTGGTTGGAAGAGGCCAGATCAAAACATGATAATTAATCTGTGGTCATCTGCTTTGCATGTGACAGGTGCAGGGGAAAATAGATGCATTTCACAAATATTCTATTTCCAAATATCTGGAATATCACCTGCCGTGGGTATGACGAATTCAGTCTGAAGATGAACGTTCATGCTGAAGCATGCAAGGCAGTTTATTCTCAACAACTGGGAAAGGTACAAAGGTCTTGTTTCTTGTATTGCACACATCTGAGCTAAATTCCTGACTCCCCACCCAAAAACAGAGGTGCCCCACTGTAATCACCTGTAATAACACTCAATGATCAGTTGGTAGTCAATTACATAAACGGCTGCAATGAATAGTTCATCAAGATGTTCCAGTCAACAAGCTCATTCATGTGACTGCACAAGATGTACGGAATTTATATCTTTAGTTTAGGTGGATGTGTACAGAAAAAGCCTGCTGGCTGCTTACGCTCTTCAAATGCTCGCACAAACACATTCTAATCACTGTCGACTCTCTCGTCTTGTCAGTTAAAACATCACCGAGTCCAGTCCGAGAAGCCTTTGACAACCCCTGGGTTTTATAAAGAGACTGGGAAATAGTAGCTTTACAGTAAAACATGGAAATTACTCTGCATAACCACCAACCCACAAGAATCCAACACAGTGACTGTTTCCTTGTGTCCTCGGGGTAATCAATACATATATTGCAGTGTGGGGCTATACAAAAAGCAGCTAATAATTATCTTGCTTAGATTAAATTAATTTAACGGCCGTGAATGGAAGCGTGTCCACGTAGCATGTCCGTGTAGCGGTTATTTGATTTTATATTCCGTGTTTTATGTGTCTTTATTCATGCGCATGCAAGCAAACCCCCTCCCTCCCAATTTAAGCAGTGCATAAATGAACACTGACAGGAATGTTGATTGAATGTATGAGCACGATTAGCATGTGCAAAGGAAGAAAGACAGAAATGTCTTTGTGAACAGTGTAAGAGAAGGGTTTAAGACATGATTCAAAGTGCTGGCTGTGGAGCTAAAAGCCACAGCTCTGTCCGCCCCTAATTTACACAATTTGGCATAATAGAAATACTCTTTATCAAAAAACAATGAACCTTAAAATATTTATACCCTATTTTATATAAAAATGCATCTGGAGTGACTCACCTGGGGACTGCAGCCAGTTATCAGAGGCTCTACACAAGGGGACGGAATTAAATGTTATTGGAGGGGAATATGTGCATTCAACAAGCCTTATTGATTTAGCAGGTTCTGCTAAACTACAGGTGTTGGATTCCCAACACAGAATTTATAGCCACTGGCAAATGCATCTGGGAAAAAAAACTCAAAGCGTGTGATTATTTATGCCAGACAGGAAACCACATTGTAGAACGTTGTTGTAAAATTCCTGGATATCAGTAACTGAAAAAGAAATAATGGAGCCTCAATGATTTTTTTAAAATAGTGTCTTGGGGCATTATTCATATTCAGATTATTCAGATTAGAAGTAAGGTGCCCTAGCATGAATGTGCCCTAGCACAAAATGCATATGTCATGCACATACAGATTTTAAAACTACAAGTTTTAAATACCCACATTTATGTGGCATTTAAGAAAATCTGACATTTTACACCCAGTCATAGCAACAATGTGCTCATGTTATCCATTATTAAGTAATTTTACCAACTGAACACATTTTAAATGTGGTTTAAATCAGAAGCCTATAATGTGAAATATATATATTTAACTTATATCCTAAATCCGGTGTGGTAAGAGAGGAGGACAACACAAGGGTACGATGCAGAATTTTTCTTTATGTTTATTGAGGTGCTGGAGGGAAGAATTTAAATGACGAGGGTGGGTAGCAGTGGAGGTGGTTAAGGGTCATGTTAATAACGTTTGTGTTTCAAGGAGGAGGGCTCACAGGCAGTCTGTGGGTTTGTCTGGGCAGCCTCAGTGGTCCTCTTCTCCAGAGTCTGGTTGTTGGGAGGAAACTGATAAAAGGTTAGTAGGCATCTCACCACAGCCCAGGCAGTTCTCCCTTCTGAGTCCTAGTGTCTTGGCTTTCTGGCAGCTGTGATGAGACCAGAGTGGAGACAGGTTTGCCTCATCACGAGCTGCCAGCCTTGGTTCTTTAGGAGCCCTTCCTCCCTTGCCCCGTACTCTGAGGCTGCCCTTTTTTCCTTGACATTTTGTTTGGCTGCCACCACACCAGAGTTGTAAGTTATATATTTAATTAATTTCCTAAATTCACATGCAAATTATAACTGCCCAGATTGCGCGAAAGCAACGGCCGTTTGATTAAGATGTAAGACTTGTTTGTAAACATTAAGGAAGCAAAAAGTATCAAAAGGCTGTCAGGTTCAAATAACATGACTGAGACTTTATACGAAGGACATCGTTTGCTTACGGTCCTCAACAGAAGTTTGATTAATAATGCCAAAAAAGAGGCCAGGTTGGCAGAAGGCAGACTAATTGAAAGTTTTATTAGGAATCGCCAATTCATTTTTGTATTTTTCTCCCAAATTTAAAATCAGAAATTGTTCTCCCACAATCGCACATGGCGAGTGTAGTCTCCACCAATCCTGGAAATGCTAGTAATTTGAGCCACCCTTCTCTTTTCCACAGCAGGCTACATAAGTAAGAGGCGTTCGTTAGCGATGTGCCGAGAGGAAAATTATACCATCTAATTCATCCCAGCCAAGTGGCACTGATTCCAATTGTGCACTGCCTCTGTGCTCTTCCAGTCCCAATCGGCAAATGACATGATCTGGATGCAAACCTGCAAACTCCAGCTGATGTGACTCAGTTTGAATTCGGGCCAGCGCCTTTACTGGCTGAGCCAATCGGGAGGCTGCAAATTTAATTTAGTAGAACAAAAGCGCTTTCCATTCAAATATTTGACCATGCTCAAGGGATCAAAACAACAGAACTCAACATTTTCTCTAGGAAGGCATAGAGGTTGCTAGCCTTTGCGCCACCTCTACATCATGTTCTTCTTTCTAAACTGTCAGATGACAGTGATTCTAGAGTGATGTCTGTTTTTGAGGAGCATGTGATTATTAAAATTGTGTTTTTAAAGACCTTGAAAAATTACTTTCTCAGTCAGAGGGCAGGGATTTCCTAGGTGTTAACCTGGTTGAATCATCTACTTTGACAAGTTTAAGCCATTCAAGTGTTAATTAAAGTGGAAATGATCCTGAGGGTGAAAGACAGGCAAAAGGGGGCTATCACTAATGAGTTATTTCCATTAGAACCCAGAAACATCTAAGCAGATATGTCAAATCTTGCAAGAGCATGTATGGCATTGTACGTCAGTGATATTATAAAAGTATTGCAGCCATGACACTCAGAATTTATCCTACAGAAGGTGAGTATCAATGGCTGAATTCCTCAATCTCCAGTATCTCCAGCCAGAGCCCCTGCAATAGCATGGTCCAGCGATCCACATGGTCCTTGCATGGCCCAGTGATGCAAGGCATAGACAACTGGTTAGGTTGACTACTCTGATTGTGGTGCTCCCTGCTAATTCGGCCCAGCTATCCAAGGATGTGATGTGTCTGAATAAGCAGTATAGGGTGAGTGAAAACCTTCCCAAGAAGGGTCTGCCGGCACTACCCTGGTGGCTTACTGGCTCTGGCCGTGGATGGGCTTTGGCCTGATTGAACTGGGAGAGCCCCGACTTGTAGCTATGATGCTTCTCCGGCTCATCAGTCAGATAAGAGGCAGGAACCTGGCTGCCCTGTGGCAGCCCGCCATCAGCTGTCAGACCTCGGCAAGACGGTCCTCAATGATGTGCCTAGCACTTTTGGCCATACCGTTCCTTTCCAGCACTCTTAGGAAGCTGAGGTTTCTACAATGGCTTTTGCTGACTTAGTCCCAAAGCCCCCACTGGTCCCTTGCACCACTCTGGTCTACTGCATCTTCCAGCTGCAGTCATCCCGTGGGGGTGGACATCTTAAATGGAAAATTTGGCCATGGCCCCTGTTCAAGGATATCATTCAGATGTGGATTTTGGATCTTGAAAGAGCTCACTGGCTCTTTTCGAATGGGAGGGCAAGGGTTACTCTGCAGCCTAACCAAGCCCTTTCGCCAAAAATGGTTTCAGCTTTCCATGGGAACCAGTAAGCGAAAATGAAAGGTT
Source organism: Hiodon tergisus (assembly GCA_025775045.1). Taxonomy (NCBI): domain Eukaryota; kingdom Metazoa; phylum Chordata; class Actinopteri; order Hiodontiformes; family Hiodontidae; genus Hiodon; species Hiodon tergisus. The sequence goes on along the minus strand of JAOVYW010000002.1, from coordinate 4,634,340 downwards.
TCTGTCCCCCACCTTCCCAGAGATTGGATAGAGGTTGTCTTCTCCACACGCTATGCCTGGTGAGAGCGTTAGCGTATTATGTCAAGAAAACCGAGAGCTTATGCCAGCCCAAGCAGCTGTTGGTCTCAAACAGATCTCAGTTTCAGGGCCAAGCCCTATCTATGCAGAGACTGTCCCAGTGTCTCACTGACACAGTAAAGATTGTAAAACTCCAGGATATCAATAACTAAAAAGGAAAGAATTGGAGCCTCAAATATACATTTTTTTAATAGTGTCTTGAGGCATTATTTATATAAGATTAGAAGTAAGTTTCCATAGCATGAATGTACCCAGCACAAAATGTACTATCAATATGTACTCTGCCTCAGAATGTTACGGCCATTCCACAAGAAGACAGAACTAGAATGTTGCAGAGGGTGGCTTCTGGAGACTGCCCGTACATTCATGTCGTAATATATGGTGACATGCAGCTTGTGCATACGGCTGTTCTCATGACATATTGTATCTACCCACCCAGTAGCGACGGTTCATATTTCAGATTTGAATGGGAACCTTAGGCTATTTATTAACCTTGGGCACACAGAAACACATACATTAATTTAGTCACAATTAATTAAGTCCAAAAAAATATTTATTGTACGTTTGCGCATTTCTGTGCTCTTTCAAAGAGGGCTTTACCATAGTTTTGGTCATCTGTACATGAGCCAATGTTTTGTGAGGTTTTTGTAAATCTCCTAGGTTTAGCAGGCATGGGACAGTATAAATTCTTCTCTGAATTGGTTTTGTTTGTCTAGCTGCAATAGTGAGAGGGTTCACCCTTTTTTACCAACTGTCTAAATCTGTTTCTCTGTATTGTGATGTCTCTGGATGGCTGATTACCATTAAAAATGGATTTCTGATACAGCAGAATCAAGCTGTTTATCAGTAATGTTTGCTTCTCTTAATCTGGGGATAATGTACTCCTGTTGTAGCTTACACAGTGTTGGTCTAGGTAATTTTAGCATTATCGCAGTCTCCCAATTACCCCCAAAAAATGTTAAGCTTCAAAGTATAACAAAGCAGTTATGGGATAACCCTTATATAATTCACATCTGATGTGGCCGACCATTGTATTGTCACAATTTGTGCAATTGTAATAATGTGGGGAAGAAATACCATTGGATGAGGAAAAATGCCTGAAAAAAAGCCCAGAGCCAGAAAAAAGAGGATAGGGTTTATATAAATGTGATACGGTGTTAATGTTGTGTATCCTTTTGCATAACATTGTACGGCAGTCTATATAGGAAGTT
>JAOVYW010000002.1:4617387-4628771 GCA_025775045.1 Hiodon tergisus | reverse complement strand
CACGAATACGCACGCATACCTACACCATTCACACACAACCGCCAAACCGAGAGCCCAAACAGACACACATACACACATGCAGTCACACACACTCACGAATACGCACACATACCTACACCATCACAAGCATTCACACACAACCGCCAAACCGAGAGCCCAAACAGACACACACACGCACACACACACACAAAGTCACACACACTCACGAATACGCACGCATACCTACACCCTCACAAGCATTCACACACAACCGCCAAACCGAGAGCCCAAACAGACACACACACGCACACACACACACACAAAGTCACACACACTCACGAATACGCACGCATACCTACACCCTCACAAGCATTCACACACAACCGCCAAACCGAGAGCCCAAACAGACACACACACACACGCAGTCACACACACTCGATCGTGCACTCACAAGCTTGTGCAAACAGTACCCCACAGACCACGCCCTGGAATGCACGCACAGTCACACACACTCGATCGTACAATCACAAGCTTGTGCAAACAGTACCCCACAGACCACGCCCTGGAACACACGCGCAGAGCCTGCAGACGCTGCCTTGGTCTCTTCCTTCCCTCCCCATGGCGGAGTTTACTCATTTTTCACTAATCGTCTTTCTTGCCCTTTCTCCCTTTGTTTTTCCAAGCGGTTGGTTCCAGCCTTTTAATCGGTAGTGACACCTGTCCCCACGAGCCTTAATATCCCCCATCCATCAGGGTAATGACGGCTATCGCGTCTTGCCCCAGTAATAGCCAAGGAGGCTGACACTCATGTTTCCTGGCACTCAGGCTCTTAATCACTGAATCCTGAGCCACCCCTCCATCCCACAGGTGGGAGTGAAGCCAAGGCGGAGATTTTCAAGGGCACCTAGGGGTCTAGAAAATGGACCGTGCCTCAGCCTGCTCCCATCATTCAACACGCATATCTATATAATTGGCGCTCAGAATCAATTTTAATTTCTCCGGAGTCGATAGGTTTGAAAATTAAACCCAGGGAAAGTACTCGGTGCATTGGATTCACCACGCACCAGGCAAGTAGACACGGCACTTAACTGATAGACAGAACGCCAAGGTGTGTGTTCAAGAAACATAACCTTGCCGCTCCGATTTTTTTTCCTTTCAGGACACAACCATGGTTGTCCTTGAGACCGTCCTTCACAAAGGGTAACGGCATGCTACAACACCTGTTCGGAAACTGTTGTCATTCACACCCCTTATTGTCCATGAACTGGGTGGCTGTTTTGGTGAAGTTTTGGTAAAGGAAGGTATGGGTTTAAAGCCCCTTGAGAACGCCACTTAACCTGAATCCCATCAGTGCATTTTTTGCTATGCAATGGTGTAAGCAACCATTAAGCAGCTAAATAACGCAATGATTCCTCAAGCTGAGCTACACTGGCTAAATCGATAGCAAAAACCTTATTGTAATTGCTTTTGCTATTCATGTTTTACCAGCGATAATGAGAACACAAGTGCAGAAAACTCATCCCAAAGGGGCAATATTTTGTCTCCCAACTTTTATTAACTGAAAATGCTATTTTGCTATTTGATAAAAGCTAATTGCAAACAAGCCAACTAATTACTCCTTTATTATTCTGGACGTCATAGCTGCAGACTTGTGGGTTGTCAATGGTATTAAATTAAGGTTAAAAAAATGATAGCAAGAGTCTTAAATTTACAGAAATGGCAGACTGGAAACTACCTTATTGAAACAAATGCACCCTGCGTGCTCTATCGGAGAACAGTTGTGAGCGGCATTTCGCGGTGGAGGAACTCGTCATTAGAAACACAGACGCTGAAGCCCTGGGGACACAGCGCTTGGCAACACCCAGGTACAGGAAGCGGGGCGCGTTGTCATGTTGGGGCATCTCTGCGCAGAGCAGTTGTTTTCTCCACGCCGCACCAGAAACGCGACAGCCGAGAGACACCCGTCACGGGGACCCACCCGTATCCCTGAGGCCCCAAGTGGGACGGAGTCTGACACTCTCATTCCACTTTTTGTGCTTTTGACAGGCAGCACGGCCCTTTTGGGTGACAAAATCTCTTACTTTGTGACGCACCGTTGAAAGAAGACATGTGGATACACAATTCCAGTTTTCTGACAGCCCAATATTCTGCCATCAGACCTGACAAATGGTATAACTCATTACTATGTTTCCCAAAATGCTATTTCACTTGCAGCAAAACGTTTTAAATGAAATTTCTATCTGAGCTCATGTAACACATTAGTGGATATCAGTGGCATTTTATATGGGTCTGAAATATGGATTTGTGATATGCAGTGATCACCACTTGTTTAAAATAAGGTTTTCATCAAACAAAAGGACATATTTTTGGTTTGTTTCAAAGCTGCCAACCAAAATACAATAAACAAATAAACAAGTAAACCATTTTACTTTGACACTTCCCCAGGACTGTCTTAAGCAATAGACCTTGTCTACACAAAGACCTTCCTACACAAAACCAGACCTCTATCAACATGCTATTAGCTTCTATTAAACAAAGCCTGACGTGTTTGTTATGCTAGTAGTGTAAGACATGGACTCAAGTGAGGGCCCAAGTGCTGTGTTTATTGTTACCAAGCCAAATCGCAAATCCAGTAATCATGAACCAGTGAAACCGGCAATAACAGGCCAACCGGGAAAACACAGGCAATCCAGGACTCCAGTAACCGAATAACGCAGGCATCAGCACTGATCAAACACAGGAAACCATTCAGACTGTGACTCAGTATTTGCGTAGAACGGAGGAAACAAAGGGGAATAAGGACAGGTGTGCTCAGTGAACAGAAAATGAGGGATGAATTATCCTAGATCACCAAACTGCATGCAAACAGAAAACGAGGGATAAATTGATCTAGAGTACCAAACTGCATGTGAACAGAAAATGTGGGATTAATTAACCTAGCTTACAAAACTGTATGTGAACAGAAAACGAGGGAAAACAGGGCGAACAGGGGGACGGACATGTTTGGTGAGGACAAATGGCTTATTCTATTTCCCAGAAATCTAGAAGCGGCTACAAGTTAGCTTGAAGTATGTGTTTACTGTGTATCTTTCTGACAGTGTTTCATCAATGAAATCTCTTAAATCGCATATACCTTGTGACATCTAGCTAGATCTTTTGCTACCGCTTAAAGATGAATTATTTCAACAGCAACGTTTGTCAGCAGCCAGCACTGCAGCACCAAAAGTTATTATAATAATAGGCCAGAGAAGGTAAAATATATTGGGATGTTATGTCAAATTGAGTATCTATACAAGTGTTACTGAAAAACTACAGATTTAGCAAACAAACAATATTAAAGGTACAATATCCTTGAAAAGAGGGAATCTGGGGTCAAATCTCTTCCACTGCTTTGCAGGTAATTTAACAAGCTGACAAAATAACAAGCCTGGCACAAATAACTCACTGTTTCACTGTTCGGTTTTGCAAGCTGAAGAATTCCCACAAGTCCCATAGTGAATACGAACCTTTTCCCAGCTGGCCTTGAAAATAAACTCGGAGCCTGACACCAGCTGATGTATTTTGGTGGGCTGGAATACCAGGATTATATTTCCCTAGCCTTTTGCAGCTACTCTGAAGGCTGACCTTCCCGACAGGCTTGATAGGCCTCCAGTACCACAACATTGTTCCCCATACCCCTGGAGGTCCCAGAAAGGCTAGCCCCTTTCTCCCCCACTTCACCCTCATTCCCCCCAGGCATCCGCATCCCAGGTCCAATTAAACAAGCACGCTGAAACGACAGGCTGGACCATCTCACGTAGGATCTCTGCATTTTTGCTATACTGAGAGCATCTCGAATTTACAGATGCTCAAGGTCGGCTTCCATCAAGGCTGAAGGCGACATCCTTTGACGCGACCCCGCCGATGATGCATGACTGAGCGTAGTGCTTACCGCGGTTTTCACTCCAAAACTGTACCACCTGCCAAAAAAAACGTGCCGCCATCAGGATTCTCGTTCTCCACCCACCGCTCCAGCTGAACTCCAAGTTTCCCATAACCTAGCTGCAACATCTGAGCAACGGTGCAACAGGGTTTGTGCATCCGACGGGATAGCACATCGTTTCTGACAGCTACATGAAAACTTGCTTTGGAATGGGAGCAGTAATTAATCCTCGCTGCCGATTCTGTCGATCTCTGCCAAAACTTGCGGCAGTTATTTATAAAATGAATGCACATAGATTTTTAAATGCATGGCACATTTGTAATTTGTTAATCTTAAAGGATTTTTAGCTACGACAATTTGCGCAATTCTTCAGTTAAATGTGTCTGGGAAACTGCAGTAATTAGAAAAAAACGAAGAATTTAAAATCTAGCTCCTTTAAAACGGCTCCTTTTTCCTAAAAAACAGTGAGTGTATTAATGACTGTAGGAACTGGCAAATGGGTAACTGTGTGTTATAGTTAAGCTAACAGACTGAATGAGGTTTCTGGCTCAAATACAGGCTCTACTGCTAATATAGGGCTGCATCTTTAGTCAGACATTGTAAACAATGTAAGCATAGGAAACAAATGCCAGCCAAGTCATAACAGAATATGTAAATGCATATACATAATACACAGTAAAGATTTTCCGTCTTGGCAGTTGATTTGAAACCAGACCTTAGCATTTGGGTGTTTTGAATGTAAGGCGTGTGTTTGCAGTGACTGTGTGCAGACATGGCTGGAACCTACTGCTGTTATGTAGCATTAGCCTCTAACCCCACCACTTCCAGACATCCGTGCCAACCAACCAGCATCGGCGACCACAGAGACTTGCACTCTGGGATAATGTCAGTAATGCAGGCACATTATTCACAAATTGATTAATAAGGTTTTTAGCAAATGCCAGAGTAATTTGTTTAGAAATAGATAAGCTAATGACATTTATTTGATTGATTGGTTGTGTTTTTTTGCGGTCTCTAGTCGTTTGCGTGGCTCTGGTTCTTGGGCATTCGGTAATATGCTGTTCCTCGCGGTTCCTTGTGAAGGACGCACAGACACAGACGCACAGCCTTAACGAGGTGGCTGGCTCCTCGCATCGAGCTGACCAGCAGTGTGTTACCCCGTGCGGTCCGTGGGTGCTAACTAACGCAGCCGCTGCCTCGAGCCAGCCACGCCTCGTGTAACAGAGGAACTGACGAACGGCAGAGAGCTGTTCGGCTCTGCTGCAGCGTGCAGAGGAAGTGATGCCACATCCCCACAGATCGGGAGCCCCGACAGGAAGGCTTCCCGGCGTTAAACCTTTTATTAAATTATTCATTTTGACGGCAACCGGGTTGTTCGTAGAGGGCCACGGAGCCCCCCTATTAGCATACTGAGACTGTGCTGGCGTGCCACTTAGTGGTATAATGAGTAGTGAGAACTTGGGTGACTGGGACATTTAATAGACATTTAACCCAAAGCTGCCTCCGCATTACAAAATCATTTGCCTCAGTGCCTTTTGTGTGCGCAGCCTTCTTTTCCGCACATCCTTTTCAGCTGGGGTTGAGGGAGAGAGTGAGGCAGGATGGTCCATTTGGAATGTTAACGGAATAATGCTCGGGGGAAGGGCGAAACAGGCGAGCTGGGTCTGGTCACTTCATCAGGGCCCACACTTCGCCCCAACGGCACTGCCTCGGATCGATAACAAGTCAACGGGAAATTTAACCTGCATCGCTCGCTAGGAGTAACTGCAGCACCGGCGTCCTGCACCTTTCGATCTGACACGCAGCTATTGGTGACATCTGCTGAAATCGCCCAGCGACGGCATCCAGAAAACAAGCACGTTCACGACGGATGCCTGTTAGCTTTCTCCTGTTACTATTTCAGTGTGAGCCTTCTGTGCAGCGTATCACACCGGCCATGCTGGTTATTAACAGGAGACGGAGGTAAGGCTTGCGAGTGAGCGCCAGTGAGAGTCAGAGCAGTGTTAAAGACAGCTCACCACCCCACACACACACAGACTCACACACACACACACACACACACATACCCCACACACAGACACATACAGCCCACACACACACACACACACATACACACACGCACACACACTCACACACACGCACACACACACGTACACACACACACATACACACACACACATACACACACGCGCACACACACATTCACGCACACACACATTCACACACACAGACTTACACACACACAGACTCACACACACACACACACACACAGATTCACACACACACAGACACACACAGACTCACACACACATATACACACACACACACAGAGACAGACACCCCACACACACACACAGACTCACACACATACACACACACACACATACACACACGCACACACACACACATACACACACGCACACACACACAGACTCACACACACACAGACTCATGCAAACACACACACAGACGCACACACACAGACACACACAGACTCACACGTACACACACACACACACAGACTCACACACACACACGCAGACACACATAAACACACAGGCACACACACACGCACACAGACTCACACACACACACAGACTCACACACACATGCACACACACACACGCACACACACACACACAGACTCACAGTCATACACACACACACACACATACACACACACACACGTACACACACACACACAGACACAGACACCCCACACACACACACACAGACTCACACACGCACACACACACACAGACACAGACACCCCACACACACACACACACAGACACCCCACACACACACACACACATACGCACACACGCACACACACAGACACAGACACCACACACACACACACACACACACACACAGACACAGACACAGACACCCCACACATACGCACACACAGACTCACACACACACACACATACGCACACACACACACACACAGACACAGACACCCCACACATACGCACACACACACACACACAGACACAGACACACACACACACACACACACACACACACAGACACCCCACACATACACACACACAGACTCACACACACACACACACACACATACGCACACATACACACACAGACTCACACACGCACACACACACACCCTCACCCCCTTACCCTGCGCACCGTGCTCCTCAGTGCCGCCCGTGCAGCACAGCTCACATTAAAAACAGCTTCCACTCCATTACATCCGGTCAACTCCTGGACAGATTACACCAATTTATTAAACCAATTACACGGAAGAAATATGCCGTCTGGCTATCCCTCTCTGCCTCCTGCACACCCCTTTTTTATACCTCCTCTCCACCACCAGCCAGCCAGCCAACCAGCTCCTAACTCTGCACGCAGAGTTACAGTCACGGAGACAGGTCTGGGCACCCTTCCGTTTGCACTGAGGTTGTAAACTGGGGAAATAAACATTTTTTTTGTTCAACGCTGCACTCACATTCAGAGATCCACCTTTTCTTTTCCCAACTGAATGTTTTTTCAGCCCAGAGAGACTGTGCAACAATGTCACCGACTACCTGACTGGCACTGATCGACTTTTCCACGGAAGCATCTGATATGACCATTGGCTTCCAATGAGCTGCAGGTCAGAGCACTGGAGTCCCCTGTGTGTGCAGCTGACCTGCCGTTGTAAGTTAATAAGTGCCACCACCAGAGACATTCAGAGGAATCAGTGCGGCCAAAGGGAATGGGAAGGTTAAAAGTCATATCCGCTTAGTGTAAACCGGCGGTGTGGGATTTGAAGGTGGGAGGAGGGGTCAGGAAACATCAAAAGGAGGGAGCAGACAAGGCGGCGGGAGGGACGGAGAAAGGAAAAGGAAGGGGAGGCTGGAAGTGGCACGGGCAGGGACAGAGAACCAGAGGTTTTACAAAGTGAGTTAAAGAGCCTTAATCCAAAGTATTATCTGTGACTGAATTCAAAGGCCTGTGAGAGGGGAAACTGGGACAGGCTTCATTATCTGTTCGGTGCTGCATAAGTACTGAACAAAGGTTACTAATCAGACGGAGGCTATGTTAAACTCGTATTGCGCAAGGCTAGGGTCGAGGCCGGCCAAGTATTCCAGCGCCTTACAGAATCCGGCAGCTGTTCCGTATTTACTCCTCTAATCAAACACTGGACATTGATCTTAATCTTAAACGTAGGTCCACTGTTCTCATGTAGTGCGATGCATGATGTGAGAAGTGTTTTGTGGGATATTATAACTATTGCTCACCTGTAAATCACAGATCCACGTATTATTGTTCTGTTCAAAAGAGCTGGTTCCCTACTTATCAGGGGGAATAAAAATTAGTTTAACTGGAGAAATGTAATTATAGTTTACTGGCTTGGTGTAAGTGGAGACCTGTATTGGGAGCATAGACAAACTCATGTTGCCTGTATATATTTTACATCTAGTACAGAAAAATTACATATACATTGATTATTTAGTCATATTTTCCTGGAATGGAAAATTATTAAAATTAGGCACTTTATCTGAATGTTGCACCAAAGTTACAATTAACAGGACACTCCATATCACTTTCCAGAGTTGCTTCATAAATGAGAATATGCTTTGGGCTATTTTACCATAGTCTATTTGAAAGTGTTGATTGCTATCTCATTCTCCAAGAGTTGAATATAAACAGAGGAGGGGGTCTAACTCTGAGGCTAACTTCTCATTCTGCTGGCTCTCCCTTAAAAAAACAAAAGAAAAACCCATACATTTTCACAGCTTTTGCTCTGAATCTCTCTTGATCCAAGGCGTCACACAGAACAAAGAACACAAGGACCTCACACTCACCTGTTGTGAGCTCTATAACACCCTGCTTCTTCTCCAGTGGCCCGCAGATGATCCTCAGATGATTGAAGCACATGGTGCAGTGAGGGACAGGCAAACAGAAGGCAGCAGTTACCAGGGCTCTCCGATGAGCTGCAATGCCCTGAGGTTGAAAGGCGCGTATGACCGGCAGTGTTCTCCAGTTTAAAATTTGACAGCTGAGTATCGATTTGCGGGATTAATGATCGCTGTTCCCTCTATGCCTGTTCCACCCCTGGCCTACCCAAAAAAAAAAGACAAAAAAAAAACAGATGATAATGTCCATGTCTAAGTTCACACAGATGAACCATTGCCGGTGCGATTTATCGATGCTTACTTATATGATATATCACTAGCATTTAAAGTCTTAAATATACCCGCTTGGCATTTGGTTTGTTTGATTAGTTTTCTGTCTACCTTCAGTTATTACTATTATTATTAGTAGTAGTATTATTATTATTAATTGTATTATTATAATATTATTGTTGTTATTACTCATATGTTGGCAGATTGCCTGTCGTTCCTAAGTTTACAAGTGATTTCCTATAAGAAAGAAACTTAGCCATAACTCCTTCATTTTTTAACACCATTACCATGGCATCAACAAATGAGGCTATGACAGCACTGCAAAGCGGGGAACGAAAATGCAATTTGTGGGGATTATGGCCCTGTGATTTAAGATCATTTTGATTCCTTCTTCCTCCTGCTGCTACGCTGAGGGTAGGGGGTTGGACAGAATGCTAGAGGGCTGAGCCCAGGCAATGTTCAGACTTAATGAAGACACTCGATCCTCTGGCTCATTTAGACTCCATTTTACACGTTGTGTAATTTATGGTGCGAGAAGGAGGTTCTCCGTACGTGCGTGGGGGCGACTCTGCGTGCACAAGTGGCGACTGTGTCTTACCGTCTCCCGACACCTCTGTCACGGGCCCAGACCATCCACTAAAGCAGACAGTTCCAGCAGCAAGGGTAAACAGAATTAACGACTCCACATCACTGAGCCGATAAGGAAAAGAAGAATGTGGACTGACGACAAGAACAACAGCAACCTCAGCCCAGGACCTCTCCTAACCTTCCTCCCCCACCTTCTCTTTCTCCTCTCCCACTCTAAGACGCCAAGCTATTTTGCCACCAATTGCGGCAAAGTCAATTTATTCCATCTGTCTGAGAAGCAGAGCACTAATCGTTGCGAGAGGGCCGAGAGCTGTCCGGAGACATGGTGCTGAAATTGCAACTGAGCACGTCACAATCCAGCGAATAAAGCTCGAGTTCTTTATTTTATATACTTTAAACGCTAATTTGGTGTGGCCTGACAAACGAGCATGATTCTTTATGACAGGAAATAAATGAAATGACACTGAAGCGCGTGCCGTGAAGGCACTGCCAGGGGAGCTTTTTTGGGTTTCCTGCCTTCACTGGGAAAATATGGTTTGATAAGTCTGATAGATTCCGCAAAGACGGTCCTGACAGCGATCACGTCTTTGTTTCGTCTGAGCCATATTACTAGGGCTGAAGTGAATTACAGAGAGATGTTGCAAAAGAGGGGCAGCACATGGCAGCGAATATAACTCTCTCTCTCTCTCTCTCTCTCTCTCTCATCCCACCCCAGGAAGAGTCACACATTGAGACATGATGTTGCTGGAGAGACCATTGCACAGAATAATCACCTGTGTACATCACAATAATGGTTACAGCATGCAATAAATGTAATGGTATCTGCTCTCAGTTCCAGAGCTCAGTGCTTTTTCCTCATGTTTAATATTCCTCCCCTGTCACGTCTCAGCACATTTACCGTGTATTCTTTCTCTTAGACCGAAGACCAGAATATGGGTGTTTGGAGTGTTGTTTTGGAACAGCAGAAAAGTGATTAATTCCATTTCATGGACAAAAACTGCAATGTCATCATTAGTACGTACTGTGCCTTACATAAGTATTTACCAACCTCCCTTGGACTTTTTCTCATTTTGTAGTGTTACAACTTGGAATTCAATTGCATTTTATTGGGATTTTAACCATTTGTTTTACACAACATTCCTAACACTTTTAAGGTACAAAATATTTTTTATTGTGACACGAAAACACACAAAAAACCAACATTTGTTGGTTACATTTGAACTCCGTTGTTAGGAAACCCATAAATAAGCTCTGGTGCGACCAATTGCCTTTAGAACTCACATAATTATTTGAATAGAATCCAAATTCCAATCCAATTCCAATTCCAAAAAAAATCAAATTCCAAGCCTTAAAACTACAAAATGTGGAGAGATTCAAGGGTGGTAAGTACTTATGCAAGGCATTGTCTATGCAGATTTTTGATTCTCATTGCTTAAACTCAGGGTGGTTTAGTTGAGCTATTGATTCAGTTTAACTGTATTTGTGTTTTCACTTTTTAAATATAAATATAATTTTTAATTTTTAAATATAAATAATTGTAAGCGTTGTTTATAGTAAAACCAAATATATTATATATTATATAAACTCAATATAGTCTGCCTTCAATATAATATGTTGTATAATTATTAGGTGAGGAAAGAATTTTACTGATCCAATTTTCCCAAATAATAATCAATCAACTGTGTTCACATGGTGGTCCAAAAGTAAATATTCAACAATCAACTGCGTTCACATGGTGGTCCAAAAGTAAATATTCAACA